>JASSUY010029242.1:25181-41883 GCA_032466535.1 Forpus xanthops
AGAATTTCTTCCTCAGATCCAATCTAAACTTCCCCTGTTTAAGTTTGAACCCGTTACCCCTTGTCCTATCACTGCAGGTGAATTTGAAGGTGCTCCAAGAAAAGCTGAGGGAATGATTTTTAAGGCTTTTTTCCTTCTTTCAAGGTTCCTGTTTAAAAAAGTAAAGGCACTGCTGGGAGGGAATATCCGTATGATGCTTTCTGGAGGAGCACCCCTCTCACCTCAAACACAAAGATTCATGAACATCTGTTTTTGCTGTCCTGTTGGTCAAGGCTATGGACTAACAGAAACATGTGGAGCTGGAACAATTACAGAAGGTAGTTAAAATGCTTCTGGAAATACATAATTTGAGATATATTTGCATATATATCATATATATGAGTGTTGGGTGGGTTTTTGTAGTCAGAACAGCTGTATTTTTAACTGCAATAAAGTAAGATAAGCTACTGTCTTACTTATGGTTCAAGTATGTATTTCATATGACAAAACTCATTGTTTTCTTCCTTGTTCTCTCTCCAAGCTACTGACTACAGCACTGGCAAAGTTGGAGCTCCTCTTATTTGTTGTGAAATAAAACTAAAAGACTGGCAAGAAGGTGAGAGTATGAAAGGTTTTGATTTCAGAGTAACTAGTGTAACCACTGTTTAGCTGCTTCCTTTGCCTGTCTGCTTGGCGCAGGGTAGCACATGAAGTGATTGTTCTTTATAACAGTCATCAGTTTGTGTGCATTAACTTCAAGCTGAAATTTCCGAATATTTTCTTGGCAGCAGAATATACAAGTTCAGTGTAATTGTGTGTGGATTTCCTTGTTTTCAGGGGGCTACACCAATAAAGACAAGCCTAACCCCAGAGGCGAAATTGTAATTGGTGGACCTAACGTCTCAATGGGATATTTTAAAAACGAAGAGAAGACAACAGAAGACTTCTCTGTTGATGAGAACGGTCAGAGATGGTTCTGTACAGGAGACATAGGGGAATTTCATCCGGATGGGTCTCTGCAGATCATAGGTTGGCCTCAGTTTTTGATACCTTAACATATTACCAGATCTTGACTATAATTACAAGCATGCTGTTAATCCTGTTGGCTTTGCTAGAGCTGATTACCAAGGTTACCTGCTTGCAGAATCACAGTGTAAAACATTCCCAAAGGTCCCCGCAGCTGTAGGAATATTTTGGAAGTGATGCTGATTCCTATGACATTATTACTACCCAAGTTTAGCATGTGGAATTTAAAGAATAAATGTAAGATTAATTTTTGGTATCAATTACAGAGTTTTAAATCCCCATCACTTTGGTACAAGTTGTATGACAAGTAGTGTAGCACTATAGAAATGGGTTTACAGAAGCCTTTATAAAGTTGGTTTATAAAGCTGTTAGCTGCTTTTAAAGTTTATTTAAGATGCTTTTATTAATGTTTATTAAGAATCTTGCACAGCATTGCACATATAACACATATAATACATATATATTGCAAATGAGCCTGTGGAAATGCAGAAGTTTAAAATGGAGCCTTTTTTTTCCTTCTCCTTCCCGCCTTCTCCTAGATCGTAAGAAAGACTTGGTAAAGCTACAAGCAGGAGAATATGTATCTCTGGGCAAAGTAGAGGCAGCACTGAAGAATTGTCCATTGATTGACAATATCTGTGCTTATGCCAAAAGGTAAGAGATCAATTTAGAAACTCCATTCAGGGTAAACATGAAATACAGGCTCTGACCCAATTCTCTGATGATTGACTGTAGTCTTCCATGGTTTCCATTGAACACACACCCTCACCCCACCCCCTCCAGGTTGCAAGTTATAAACAGCATCTCTGAAGTAGTACAGGCAGCCAGATTCCCTAAAACCTGCAGAAGTGACCTGTCTCTGTTGGCATTTCTCCACTCCTAATACACTCCAGCTCCATCTCACCCCTTCCCTAGAACAGGTGTCGTTATCACGTGTTTTGGCTTTCTGTCAAAATACCACTGGCCACTTTGCACCTGATCCAAAGCTCTCCACTAGGTTTTGGAAAGTGTCCCAGTCTCTCCTCTCCCTCCCTCATCTTAACTTGAACACACTACATGAAGAGAACTGAAGAAAACTCGCTAAACACCAGATATAGCTGGGGAGCTAAACAGAAGCTAATGCACTCATGACATTACAGCAAAGCATGATACCAATCAAACCTAATGTTGTAAAACAACTTAGAATACCCCTGATAAGTCATCAGCTGTGAAGGCATGATGTACGAGAAGGATTCTGTATGGGAGAATCTGTGCATAAACATTTTACATCCCAAAATGGAAGTCTCAACTGTTCCAATCTTTCTTCCTTTTTGCCCTTGCCACCATATGTTAGTGACCAGTCGTACGTGATCAGCTTTGTGGTTCCTAACCAGAAGAGGCTGACGGCATTAGCAGAGCAGAAGGGTATCAGTGGAACCTGGGTAGATATTTGTAACAACCCTACGATGGAAGCTGAAGTCCTGCGAGAGATTAAAGAAGTGGCAAACAAGAGTAAGTAAAGCAGCATGTTGTGCTAGCCAGTCTCGTGTGCTTACCCAGAAAGTGATCCTCACTAACTGCCCTCCCTTCTTCCTGTTGCCTCAATCTGCCAAAACTTAGTAGTTTAATTGGATGCAAAAGCCCCACATCAAACTGCTGAAACAGTTAAAATAAGGTCCAAGAGAGCTGAAAGTTTGGAAGGAAAGTTACAAGACATTTGCTGGTGAGAAAAACTACCTACACAAAAGACTTCAAAGTGTTTCCTCCTCTCCCCATGTGACTTTTTCCCCTACAGCTCTGAACAACCATGATCGCTGTGGTTGTAATGGTTTAAAAGCCTCCTATTCCTTGCTGTGGTACTGAATGATCAAAAGCGTCATCAGTCCTTTATGGTGCCAAAAATGTAACAAAGTCACTGGGGAAGAAAGTCTCTAGAGCACTTGGGACAGCATATGAGGAAGTGGTAAAAATGGACATAAATACATGCTGAGCACTACCTCCCAAACTTCAGAGAGTAGAAATGTGCCTTTTGAAACCAAGAAAACAAGGATGAAAGACACTTCTGTTAAAGCTTGCCTTTAGAAAAAGATAAATCAGTCCCATAGGTCTCAGACTTGGGTTTAAACATTTTAATCCATGTTTTTCTATTATGAACTAGGCAAATTACTATCCACATACATAGTTTTGTTTATTCGTAATCCTTTGCTTCTATATTCTTTCTACCTTCTCGACGGTACTTTGCCACTGGGATACAACTTTTTTCAGAACTATTTTAAAGGGATCATTCCCATTTTCAGCAGAACATAACATGCCTTCTCACAAGCAAGCAGAGAGCTAAATAAACTGAAAGAGTACATTACAATCCCAGACTGAAGTTACAGAGAACAGCTCCTGGTGCAGACCTGGAGCCAGATCTCATCTGTCCCACATCTGCTGCCAGACCTCTGTAGAGGTGACACTGCCAGAAATTGTCTAGAAATTCAGCCCTGAGACTGTGGATGTGGGAGCCCAGGACAGGGCTGTGTGCAGGAGCTGATAGTAGGGTCCACCAGGTATTGCACACATGCAGCAGCTCCCTACCATATTCTCATGTCCCTGCCCTTCTCCCTTAAGTAGTTACCTGCCTTCTCCTTTACCCTCTTTGGCCTGTTGGCCTGTGCAAGAGAGAAGCAGCTTTGGTAGCAGTGAGGCTGTGCACTTGCCAAGCCACTGCTTCCAGCTGAAGGGAAAGTAAGTAACTAATGTAACAAAAATACAGAGAAGCCCCTTTATTTTGAACTTTGAACAAACTCTTAGGAAGCAGAAATTTGGGAAAGAATCACTCAACCATGGCAAGTGCAGAAGTACTTCATTGTACTTTAAATATGAAGCACATCCAACTCGTCCGAGTTAGTCTAGTTATTACTACATTCCTACAATAAAGATACAACTCTGGTTTTCAGTATATTCTCTTGGGACAGTCATCTCAGATCTCCAGGCTACACACTTATTATTGCAAGCTTTAGATTTGACAGTCACATCCAATACAAGCTATAATACTAGAGTATCTGCACACTATCCCAGCATTGGTACAAGAATTAGTATTTCATTTGTCTGTGTACTCATAGTCATGCTTTTGTTTCTTCTTGTCCCTGCAGTGAAATTAGAGAGGTTTGAAATACCCATCAAAGTACGGTTAAGCCCTGAGCCATGGACTCCAGAGACTGGGTTAGTAACAGATGCCTTCAAGCTGAAAAGGAAAGAACTGAAAAACCATTACCTCAACGACATCGAACGAATGTATGGAGGCAAATAAACAAGTTGTGTTGACCAGGTCGTGCAGATGGTTCCTTCTCATGCCTCAATTTTGAATGTCTGTGTATGCTGTAGATATCACACATTCAGAAAATATACCAAATGGATTACTGTTTCTATAATCTGTATAGAGTACAACAGAGAGTATCTTAGACTCCAGATTCCTGATTATTAGCAGATTAGATACCGATGGTCTTTGTAGAGTTTTATGTGATGATCTCCAGTTTGGAGACAAACATCATGACGTGAAGCAGTTATGACCAGGTAATTTTATCACTGTGTTTCTCTAGCACATTCAGACTGCTTACAGCTTCTCCTTGATACATTCTGAAATCTGGCCTATATTTCAAAGAGAAAAATTAATGTAATGGTGATATTCTTGTTATAGTAAGCTACTTAGTGAGAGAGGAAAAGAGTATTTAAAATCTACCTTTCTCCATTCAAAAACTAAAACTTTAGTCAAGAATTTGCTAGAGATCACTGATAAAGTACTGCTTGAGAATGGATGGATACTTCACATCAGTTAGCATCCTGAATATTTATAGTGCCTAAGAGAGAATATAAAGTACACTTACTGAAATAAAGGTGAACTGAAAAGCTTTCTAAGAGCAAAGTATTGTGAGAGTCCAGTTGAAAGTGTTGAATTAGCTCTTTCAGCTTCCATCTCACCAAATGGCTTTTTATTTGCCACTGTATTTTAATTCAAACAAACAGAGCTTTCCACTAGGATACAGAGCATAAAAGAAGACAAAGCCATGCACTGCCATAGGAGGGACTGATGAGAAGTCATCACCTGAATGCAAAACTTGATTCTCCACTGCCAAAGAGCAGTGACATTGCTGGGCTGTTGTCTAAGTGGATTTGAAGCGCCAGTGAGTATTTGGTTTTGGGTTTTTCTGAAGGTTGGTGGTTTTAAGGCACTGATCCTCTAAACCTTGATGTACATGTGAGCAATGGTAAGGGTCACCTGTATGTCGTTTAGAGGATTGGGGTTGTCTAGACGTCCGTAGTCGCTTTATGGAAGGTATTTCAGTTCACCTTTTAACTGCAGTGAGTATAACAAGGCAACAGAAACCAACAGTAATTTCCCCACATAGTCTTGTTGTACTTACAGAAGAGTAGTCTGTGACCAGGGAAGCTTTGTTTTATGGAACTTGTAAAAGGGACAAATCACTCTTTACAGAAATCTGTTATAAAAACGTGCTGTTATTAACTGGAAGTCATAGATGTGAAGAAGTGGGAAGATACAACTTAATAATAGTTCATCATTTTGTGTGCAGAATCCTGTACTGTGTCTTCTTTTGACTTGTAGCCAAGCTCCTGCATTCCTGCTACTCTTCACACTTGAACCATAAGTGCTGTAAAAAATGGAGGCTCTTGATACTGTTCTGCTTTGCACTTTCTTAATCGTTTTATATATGTTGCTTACATTTTGTACAGCTGTGGCCCTCCACTGCTATATATTACAAATTCATTTTAAAGTATTTATAGTTTTCTATTCATAATATTTGTGTTGTGTATATGATGGTAAAGAAAAATATTTGGTATTGTCACTGTATAGAAAGCGAAAGATTTTGTATGATGCATCTCCTGAACACGCTTGCAATTCCAGGGCAAGTTTTTCCTTTATTGCATGTATGTGGATTTTTCCTTTTTTCAGTTCACAGCAGTGTACTCATTAACTAAACCATCCCTTCTCCTTGGGACCAGCTTCAAACTGCCCTGTGTGTAACTTTCTCTGGCCAGTCCAGAACACTGCCAGCTCCCCTTCCAAGAATGCCAAGGGGAAAGGGAAATGGAAAATCTGGGGCACAAGGCTGACTGTGTTTACTTGTGCATGGAACTAAACAGTCACTAAAAGGAATGAGGAAACAGCTTCTCTAAGAAAGAAAATTATTTTAATATACATGCAGGTATGACAACAGCAAATACTTCCCATGTAAGGAGCAACTTTTTGAATGACTTGTTTATGGAGCCACATGACCAGTTTTTCCGTGTTTCAAATTGGTCACTGTTCATCATAGAATGGTTACATAGCCTTTGGTTGGCCTGTTAGCAGCACAAAAGTGAAATACATGTAAGAAACTTGCACTTGAGTATGTCTACAGGTTACATGGTTTTGGTTTTTAAGCCATGAATGTATTTATATGCAGTGTATTTTATCAAGACTGCAGGTGTGTTCTCTGTCTACACATGCGCAGTGTTAACGTTTCAACAGTGGAATACAATTTAAATGGTTCAAAAAGCTGTGTTCTGCAAGCTCTTTATGTTGCACAAGTTGTCTCTAGCTTCTGTCCAGTGCCTCACATTCTCTCTTGAGACCTTAGAACTTCTCAAACGCAGCAGCAATAAGTAGGTGCTACAGATGTTGAAAACAAAGCCTGGTATGGGCCTGGTTTTTCTTTTAAGAAATGACCTAAATGTGCATGTACTGCAAAAGGCAATTTGACCCACATCAGCTTTTCAAGCCTTTTTACAGAAGGGGAAGGAGGATTACATCAGGACACCTTCAAATATGGGGTTATTTACAAATGTATTTACAGGTTGGCAAGAGCTTTATCCTCTTTTTTAACGAATTCTGAATACTTTTGTGACAGCTTGTGGAGAAGAAACAGGATGAGCAAGAATGTCATTCTTGTCATTAGAAATATGGAACTAGGTTGCATAGATAATCAGTATAAGGCTTTAGAACCATTACAGAATCATTTAGATTAGAAAAGACCTTTAAGATGATAGTGTTCAACTGTTAACCCAACACTGCAGTGTGAGGGAGCAGTTCATTTATGAAATGTGAAGGACCCAGAAAGCTCAAAGTAACTGCACGATCTTCAGAAAGCTGGTTCAGAACTTCAGATTGCCCTCCTAAGATGAGAAACAAGTTGAAAGGGAAATAAAATCCAGTTTGGGCATCTGATACAAGATTATGTTTAGGCCTTCTAGTTCAAAAAAACCCCATGGGATATCTAGAGTTTAAAGACCATAAAAGTGAGTCTAGGAAACTTCATGTGTGAAGGAAGATTGTAGTTAAGTTCAGAATGGTGAATGACAAGAGAGGAGTAACCTTCAGCTACATACATATTACCCTAAGACAAACACAAGGGTTGTCACCATTGGAAGAGGAGCGAGAGTAAGCTGACACCAACTGACATCTATTACTAGATATTTTCAAAGAAACACAGACCTTTAAAACTATTCTTTTCTAAAAGCTGAACTAGGTCCTCAAGATCCCTGCCACTGAAAGGCATCAGAGCCTCTGGGTCAGTGAAGGTTGAACACCACCTTCCAGGAACAGCTTCAGCACAGAACCGGGGCTGGAGCAGGAGAACCAGGTTCACTGCACATAATACAATAGTAACACTGCAGGTAACAGCAAGGCGTCATTAAATGGCTTGCAGGGGGACAAAAAACGTGTAAACAGAGAAAGTGATGAGTTATTCTCTTCAAGAGTAGGTGTTTAACCAACTCAATCCAATTTCAGTGCCATTGCACCATCTTTGAGCACAGCATGACACAGCTGCCTGCCAAGGAAGCCATTGTGTTGAACTGCCATTCCCATCAAACACCTTCTGGCTCTAGAAGGACATGAGTTGAAAACGTGGGTCACTAATTTTCAGACAAAAAACCCCACCAGCCCCAAACCTGCCACATCCCAGAACAGTTATTTGTATTTGAATGATCAGTCAGTGATGTTGTGCAGTTACATGCCATGCAAGAAATAAATTCTCACTATGTATTTGGTGTTGGTGTGGGGTTGTTTGTTGTGTTGTATTTTGGTTTTGGGTGATTCTGAGGGGGGTTGTTTGTTTAACAAAGCCTGTCTAATGGCTAAACTATTTACAGGAGAGTAAATCCATTTCCCTTGTGGAGGCTAAAATTTAAATATATCAGAAGCTTAAAAAGAATAAACCTTGTGCTTTTTAGGGAGACATGTTTTGAAGAAAATCAGATTCATCCTATATTGCCAAAGTGTTTTAATGAAGCTGATTATCACAGGGAATTTGTCCAAAGCTACACTGCAGTCCTGCCATCAGACCAGTGATAATGACATTAGCCAAACAGCTCTGGGCAGTGTCTGGTCCTCTGCCTCCTCACCTGCTTCGAAAGGGTACAAACAACCCCAAACCCAACTCTTGCGTTTTTCACCTCTTCTCCCATTTTGAAACACCAGTAACTTGCTCACTGATGAACACTAACAAACACACCTTCACCTGTCTTCTGTTACAGAAGGGTGACCACCACAGCTATGCTATCCCCGTTACCTCTGAAAATCCAAACCCTGAGCATGAAACCCATCACTCTTCAGACATGATCTCCTATCATTGCAATTAACATCTAAAGCAGAGGTCACGTAAGTTTTCCTTATTTGCCCTTTAACAAATTAAGTGATGGGAGAGTAATTCAGCACTTCTTGATTTGCAACAGCATTGAACAACTTCCAACAGGCCTACTGCAGTGTTGAACCTATTTAAGACTAAAACTAGCCTGACTACACATTGAGTCCGCACATTGTTCCGGTGCTTAAGGAAAGGCCCAGCCCTGAGGGATGTTGCCAGGGTTTTATTTGTTTTAAACAGCACCGTATCTAACCTAAACCTTTCCTGTTGGATATAGAGCAGCTCATTATTTGCAGTGCTCCCCCAGGAAGGGAACATGAAGAACAGATCACTGTTCTCTATAGCTGCCTGCCCTACTCTACTTTCTGCCTTTTAGTTATAAGCACGCAGTCTCCAGATGAGCCTGGTTTTATGAAGTGCCACCAGGGTCATTTAACCAGCCCACTCTGTCCCCATGCTCAGAATGCACCTTCCTACCCTCTGCCCTATACAGCTCGGGGTAGTGACCTCTAACTTCATCGCCTTCCACAGAATATCTGCCTTTCATCTAACAGTGAAGCTCTCACCTTGTGACTTTTTCTCCTTATTACCTTTACATCTGAGTCTCTGCTCTGAACAGCTTACCGTAGCACATAAGGATGTTGCTGTGAGGAGTGGAAATGCATAGGTGGTGACAGTCACTTCCTGAGGAGCTCTGCAAGCAAATGCTACACCACAACCCAAGCTGACTTTCCAGCAAGTCAGAGTGACTCAGTCTTAACCCCACTCTAAGCAGGGTCCTTGCTTTCAGAGGAAAGATGCCAAGGAAATTGCCCACACCAACAAAAAACATACTGTGGAAAAGCAAATTAAAACCTGGCACTCTGTGAAGAAAAATCTACTGGACCATTGGGCTCTGTTGAGATTCTAAATGGATATTCAGCCCTTCTACCTGGAACAAAGCCTACAATTTATTGTATTTCCTATTTTATTTCCACTAATGTACTTTCTGTAGGTCACTCACGAGTAGTGAAAATGCAAGGTGCCTGCACCACATCCGAGCCAAAAACTTTGCTTAACAGATGTGATTCTGTAAAAAGACTCCTAAGAGGGCAAAACACACCCATATGCACATCAACAACCTCTCACTCATACCCTACAGCCTGTAAGTCAATACCACACTGCCTTTGCCTCCCAGCTGCCCTTACAGATGGACACTCCTTCTGGTCTGCTGTTAAAACATATCCTTCTCCCTGAAAGCAGAGAAAGAAAAGAGGACAGAGCACATTGACCAGCCCTAGCCACCTCCTGGAAACAGGCGAAGAAACTGCAGTGTAAAAACAACCCCACATGCTGGAAAGACTGTGATCCTGTAATGCATAACACCGACACATTCACCTATACGCACGGTAACAACTGAATTTAAACAGTTACCAGGTAAGAGCCTGGAAGCAGGGAAAACCTGAACATTCACGGGATGTCAAAAACCCCATAGCTATGGGCACAGGCCTGTGGGATTAAAAAGAAAGTAAAAGAAGGAAACTCGCGTGTCCGGTACCGCCTCAGAACGCCCTCAGCACAAACACATCAAGAACAACCCAAACCCCAACCTGTTAACACTCAGACTTCTCCTGGCCTTTCCGCTCAAGCAACAACCCCTCTTCAGCTAATTCCTATTGTTTGAATTATTTCATTACTCCCATTAATTCTCCCTCTGGCCATCCAACCCCCACAGCTGCTGCCACTCAAGCTTCCATACCCACCACCTATCCTTGCAGCACTTCCCTGCTTTTGTCTGTTCCATGCCAAGTGGCTCCATAAACCAGCCCGGGCCTCCCGCACGGATCCGGTGTCATTCCACCAGCATGATGCAGGGTGATTGATGGCTCTTGCACTGGGAGCAGCTGGTCCCATGCAGCTCTGCCAGGCTGTCTTGGTGCGCAGTGCCTGGGATTTTGCTCCTGTGATTCAGGGGGGCTGTCAGGGACTCTGCTCTGTTCTCTCAGTGAAAGCGACATTTCTGTTCTCTCCCTGCTCCCTCTCAGAGGGAGCCCAGCTGGTGCTCACCAAGGCCCAGTGGTCTCCCAGTGCAGGACGTGCTTCCAGTCCCAAGGACACTGCGCGGCTGCACCTTTCAAACAGAATTACTTTTACCCGTTCTAGCGTGGGAGAGGGCATTTGAGCGCAGCCCGGCACCGTAAGGAAGTGCAATCGGCCTCTTCTAGCACCAGGCCGTGGGAGGCGGCGGCAGGGCAGGCAGCGCAGCAGCAGACAGGCGCAGCCTCCCGGCGCCTGCAGCGTTTGACACCTCCCGAGCAGAGAGGTTCGTTCCGCGGGCTCCGAGCACGAACCGCTGCATCAGACCCGCGGCCGTGACAGCCCCTGCCCAGCGCGAGGGCTCTCCGCCACCGAGCACCGCCGCAGCGCGAGTCCCCTCACCGCCCGTCCCGGGTACCGCCCGCTCCGAGCCGCGGCCGCCGCCCCGCACAGCCACTGTCCGTGGCCGGGCGAGGGCGCGCCATGAACTGCAGCGAGACGCGGCGGCTGCAGGCGCTGCTCCGCTCTCTGCTGCGGGAGCTGCGCCGCGGCGGCAACGCCAGCGCGGCCCGTGAGGGTCCCGGGGGGACGCCTCGTTCTACATCCCGCTCATCATGATCTTCTACGGCTGCCTGGCCGGGGGCTCATCCTGGCCTACACGCGCTCGCGGAAGCTGGAGTCCAAGCACGACCCGTACCACCTCTACATCGAGCGCGACAGGAGACGCGCCGGGCCGGGAGAGGAGGGCGGCCCCGCCGAGAGGCAGCAGCGGATGTGAGGGCGGCCCGGCCGGTCCCTCCGAGCCTGCCCCCTCGGCACCCCCAGGACCGGCGGGGTGAAGTGCTGCAGCGGGAGCTGCGCTTCAACCCTGCACAGATTTGGGCTGCTTTTCTACAATGAACACCTGCATGGCGTACGTACGGAGACCACTCTCGTCAATCATCTCTAGATCTTATTTAACATCTGCTCTAAAATCGGTTTGTATTCCACTGTTATCTGAACACAGTGCTACTGCTGTGGGCAGGCTTTCGCAGAATTAGAAGCAGCTACTTTATCACCGTATTACAAACCCTTCTATCACTTTAGAGCACTGTCAGTCCTGCCAAGTACGGTGGACTGGAAAGGTCAGGTCTAGTTCTGCTAAATCAAGACTGTTCTGGCTTATGTGGAATCATTTATCAAAACAAGAGCTCAGAGGCTGAAGGTGCTCCCATGAGGAAAGCACCAGAACCTCATCATAGTATTCTGTGCTGATGCACGGTAACTTTTAAAGGCATCAATAACATACACACAGAGACATGGAATTGCTAGAATACCTTTGTACAAGTTAAACCTTAAGACTAAAACAACACACAAGATACGCTCTGTACAAAAAAGCTGGGCAGGCAGAGGCTGTTTGTCACGTTCTAGCCATGTTAACGACTGCTTGGTTTGGGCTTGTAGAGGAGTTTTTCCAGATAAAGATTAAGGAACAGTTCCAAAGAACAAGCACCTTCACCAGGAATGCTGCACCACACTCTGAACTGCTATTTGGATTTTGTCCAAACCATGCTGCAGGAAAAAAACAGCTCTGACATTAACTTAAAAGGAGGAGAGGTTTTTATGTTACAGATTTCCTAACACTCATGGATATTATTTCCAATGGCAAAGCAGTCTTATATTTGTCTTCTGCTGCACCTTTCTCTCTCTACTACAGCTCTGTGGAGAATCACTCTAACTGGATACCTGAAGTGATGAGTTTAAAGAGAAATAAATCCTCGTGAGGCCTGGCAGTTACCAAGTCAGCTTTGTCACTGCAACTACTGCAGTAACCAAAGACCAAATGACAAAGTATCATTTGATGTCAAATACTATCTTGTGAATACCCAGACATCTTCATTTTTGCACACATTAAACCTCAATGCACTACATGCTTAACACATTCTGTTTAATGCCAGCTGGTTTACTAACTGCTTTCCACTGCTTCATCCTATAGACAAATTTGGAGGCTGTGGTCGCCCCTGGAGTCAGTGTCCAACAATTCCCACTGATTGCATATCTTCATAATCTGTTTCTCTTCCCTCTCCCCCGAAATGCACAGTATGTATAATATACCATTATTAAGGTCCTACCTAAAAAAAGGGCTGCCCTTGTGAAAAATTCACCTTCCATTACACAGTTCCCAGTAAGGGAAGCACAAGGCCTCCTGCTAAGTCACTAACAAAACATCAACTTCCAATTATCTGCTGCTCCATCTATACCTTTCAATACCTGAAAGAATCACAAGGTCTTGGTGAACTGTAGTAATCTGTGATTCACATCAGTCCATCCATTCTTATTGTTACGGTTCAACCAGGTGTTTAAATACAGTAACACCATCAAGCATTAACTGTAGCTTCCACTGGGACAAGATTTACATCATACATACAGATAAATACAATATGCATCCACAAAAGCAACTGGCTATACAGCTGTGTTAATCACTTCACACATACTCCTGGTGTCTCTAGCAGGTGATTTTCACAACTGTGTATAGGGATGCTGCCTGGTTGTGTAGGAATGGGGTCAGGAATGCCAAGGCACAGGTGGAGCTGAACTTGGCAAGCAACAAAAAGGATAACGAGAAGGGCTTTTACAGGTATGTCAGCCAGAAAAGGTCAAAGAAAGCGTACACCCTCAGGTGAACGACCGGCAAACAGGTAACGATGGACAAGGCTGGGAGACTCGACTTCTCTGCCTCAGTCTTCACAGGCGACCTCTCTTCCCACACACTAAACACACACAAAAGTGCCAGTTTATTACTGCCTCTATTTGCACCTCATTGGAATTTCTGGGTGCAGTAAGTCTGCAAGAAAATAAACGTAGTTTTTGTTCCCTACACCTGCCTCACACCTGACCAGTCATCAGGGAGTAACAACCACTACACAAACTGTCATTCCATTTAGAATCATAAACCTGTTGTCTGTGTTATTATGACCAAGATGATGCAGAACCTGCAACTATAAAGCTGCAAAACATTTTTCAGAGCACTGTTCTTTCAGTTTATCTTTTCCCCATGAACACATGATACCATTTTTTGTTATAGCCCACATGCTGTTTTAAATTCTGTTAAACCACAGATTAAAGGGGAAGAGTGCCACGGGATAGTTATAGAGGGGAGTTAAGTTAGAGACTGACACCAGAACTATCCAGCTGAATGAAGCCCTCAGTTTCTGGAAGACTCTCCAATGAAAGCAACACCCATAGAGTTCAGCTAGAACCAGGGTCCCTATGGGTTAGACTGCCCCACTGAGCAGCACTGCCCCAGGACTGGGAGAAATACAACAAAATGAAGCCTTTCATAGTAGCAAAACTTCAGTCCATTAAGAATTCAAGCCTCCTAAATCAATACAGTTATACATAAGCACTCACAATGTCCCTCTGGATCATTCTGTCCAGAAGAGCCTAAGGATTCAGCATGGATGTGTTCAGTTCTGAAGAAAAATGTGCTTTAAACACTCAGAACCCAGGAACATGCTGTAGCTGACAGGAGGTTACATTGCAGAGCTGGTAATGTAAGTTCACATAGAGTTCATTCTCACCCCTTTGGCACAAATACGCGCACCAAAGTACTTGAACACCTAAGTGGAATTCACATTGTGGTATACAGAGACCTTGATAAGTAAGTATTAAGCCCAGCAGCAACACTCATTTGTTTGTGTTTGATTTAGGAAGTCCCTGTTGGAAACCTTAAAAAAGTCCATGAAGCTGCAGACTTCTGGGACTGAACTGATTTAGACTGTAAAAGACAAAAATTAGCCACCAAAATTCAACACTATTTTATACATAAATGCTATATTCTAAGGCATCTGTTCTGCTGATGCAGGGTAACATGGTCATTTAGTCTCTGTAAGTCCACTCAATCACTGGACACAAAAGCTAACAAGATAGATTTATTTGTATTATTAAAGCCATCTTTCTGAAGGGGTAAGCTCAGGCTCAGAGAAGAAAGGCTTGTTTAGAAAGACTCACCTATTCCTTCCTTCAGCACAGGCAGAATATTGAAAGAGTGAATTTCTGGATTCACTTTCAACAGAGCTGCAAAAATACCTTCTCTTTTGGCTCTAAACTGTGATTTATTTTCCCCAGCACTCCTAAACCTTTACACTGCATCAGCTGTCAGAGCCTTGCAAGGGATAATTGCAAGACATGACTGCTTGCAAAGACTCACTGAAATCTCTACCTTCCAACACAGCAAGACCTTTACAATATATTTGGCACTAATTGTTTCTAGAACAGTGTCTGTTTCCATGCAAACACTGACCTTGGATGTTCATTACTAATTTGATGGCTTAAACAGCAAAAGAAAATTATCACATAAACCATCCTTTGAGTGTTTCATTTCTTCCCAGCAGAAACACACCAGAGGCACAACAACGTATTCTCAGTGAAAATAGTTACGATCCAAGAATCTGGCACAAATTCTGACTTCATGCAGGTATTTGCTGGACAGCAGTCTAAACTTTGGTACATTTTACAGGGAAGCATCACTTTGAGATGGTTACTCCAGCCAGTTCAATGGTGCTCCACTTGCCATGGGGTTATTACTCCTGACACATTTTCTCCCTGCAGCACTGACAGAGCTCACAGCCTGTCTGATCTGCAGTGCCCAGCACCACGCTGCAACAACCACAACATTGAGTATTGGACACAAGTAGTAAAGGTAAGGAAGCACAAATTGTTTCTTGCACTTTTAATATCATAAGAACAAACCATGAAAACTAGTAATAATAATAAAAGGGCAGAACACCAGGTAGAGTTTTAAATTTATTTTTTTTAGTTAATCTTACAGGAAGTCTTAAATAATTTCAAAACTTATAAAATATATTAAATTGTGGAAAATTACTGCTAAAACAGCATCTTTATAGTGTGCTTTTCTCCTATCAGGATAAGGAAGCATATGAATATCAAATCCATTAGAACAAATCATTCATACCATCAGAAGAAATGCCTTTTCTTCGTCCAATGCAGCCTTGGCTGTAGCGATCATGAAATGATGGAGCTCAATATCCTCAGGACAGTGAGAAGGGCGTGCAGCAAGGTCACTGCTCTGGACTTCAACAGAGCAGACTTCGGCCTCTTCAGGAACTGGAATGGGTTGCCCAGGGAAGTTGTGAATGCTCCATCCCTGGCGGCATTTAAGGCCGGGTTGGACATAGCCTTGGGCGGCATGTTTTAGTGGGAGATGTCCCTGCCCTTGTCAGGGGGTGTAGAACTGGATGATCTTAAGGTCCTTTCCAATACTGACTACTCTATGATTCCATGATTCCAAGAAGCAGCACAAGTATTTTAAGTCAGTTTAACTGTAGTATCCCAAAAGAACAAAGCAACATAAAATGAGTGACTGATAAAGACAGCACAAGGAATGTACAAAAAAGAGATCTATTAAATCTTCAGGAATCAAAATTTAGTATGTGGAAGTGCTCAGCTCTTCAGGTGCCTTGGTTTCACTGCCTGGTTGTACATTAGTAACTTGATAGCAAACAGCAAAAAAATGGTGGTAGTAACTCCTGTTTGCAGATTACAGCATAAACATGATTGCTTTATAGGTCCCTACTGCAAATTTTGGACATTACAGCAGAGCTAGCAGCACTAAACCAGCTGGATGGTTTGGTACTAAATGGAATAAAAACCATTTGTATGCTCTTTTGAGCACAGAAGTTGTAACAAGCAGTGCAGAGCTGCAGCATCCCTAACTTCTCCAGCTAAAATGGAAGAGATCTTTTCTTTGTTTCATTAATTACTTGGTTGTAAAATCACTGATTGAATGTTGTGGGCTGGCTTAGAGACCAAGGGTATGGCCCTTTAGAGGCTCTGAACAATCCAGGTGTTGAAGAGTTAAAATACACTTCGAACAGTTAAGAGTAACCATAGGTAAGTTAAGAGTAGTCACAGATAAGTTAAGCATCGACCCTTGTAAACCCTTGCAGATACTGCTGAGCACTTCTTCCGATGCAGGCTGGCCACCTGTGTCGGAATGAGTGTGAATTTCAGTCAGTAAGTACAAGAGCCTGAGGCTCACGCAGGGTGGGGGGGGCAGAGCCTCTGCAGGGACG
>JASSUY010029242.1:41904-52283 GCA_032466535.1 Forpus xanthops
GAGACGAAGGGAGCTGTACATCTGCAGAATGTCCTGAGAGATAGAGAAGAGATGAAGGGAGTTGAACACCTGCAGAATATCCTGAGAACTAACCTTGGTAGAAGTTCATGTTGTTGGCAAGATACGGATCCAAGAAGCGATGGGAAAGAACCATCCAATTAACAATAGGACTTATGCCCATGGACAGCAGCCGTCAGTCAGTAAGATAAGTAAAAATAGAGTGGAGACAACAAAGGTGTTTGTGACAGTGTATAAATTCGGGTTTGTAGCAGAATAAATGGAGTTTGTTCTCTCACTCATATTGAGTCGACTAACTGCTCCGCCACCACCCTCTGGACTCTTTGGCACTACGGGTAACCCTCATCCTACCTCGGGTAACCCTTATCCCTTGAGCAAACTGCAACAATTTAAACCGAGAGCTACATCATCATTACACTCCATAAAAATGCTTATACACCAGTAATTTCCTCCACAAGAGCAACAGCCAATCATGGTAGCAAGGAATCACCCCAAGTGATCCCCATTGGAGACGATGGCACTAGCCAGTACCTAACTGGCACTTCTCCCTAGGCTGAAGCAGGTATGTTATAATAAATTCATCTTCAAAACCCCCTGTATGCATACCAAGTCCAATTCTAGCTACGCATCTTACCAAGTAAAAGTTCAAACTGGGTTTGTGCAGCTAAGGCCTATTAGTCAGCTTCCTAAATGATGTTACAGGTAGCAGTGACTTTAGTTTTGTTCGTTTTATTTTTATTTATTTATTTATTTATTTTTTACACAGAATCCCAGACTGGTTTGGGTTGGAATGGACCTTACAGCTCACCCAGCTCCTTCCACAGTGGACACCTTCCACTAGAGCAGCTTGCTCCAAACCCCTGTGTCCAACCTGGCCTTGAACACTGCCAGGAATGGGGCAGCCACAGCTTCTCTGGGCACCCTGTGCCAGCTCTCAGCACCTTCACAGGGAAGAACTTCTTAAGATCGTGTCTCACTCTCACCTCTTCCTTAATATTCATTGCAGAAGTCAGAACTTAAAACAGCTTGCATGTGAATAACAGCAAAATAACTGAAAATAACATTTGGCCGAAGCATTGCATCATATATTCAAAATCTCCCAATCTCCATACAAAAAGCTTAAAAACTAATATACAAATGAAAACCTGAATAAAAATATCCAACAAGTATTTATTCCCAGGACAGTCTTATCAGGTACAGATACAAGTGTGTGTTCTGACTGCCTTCAAAGTTCAAGAAAATGCTAACAGCTGCACCCATCAGTACATTTCAACAGTCGAAACCTGTTTTGTGTATGCAAATACATCTGTAACACGACTTATACAAGGAAGAGCAAGTTAGCCAACCAGAAGAGCACAGCACGGCAGCATCACTGCTCAACACCACTCTGTCAGTAACAGGCAAATGCAGGGTTTTCTTTTCAAGCCGGTAGAAGAAACACAAATCTAGGAGCCTGGCTTACTCGGTTAAGAACAAACAGTAATTAAACAGACCAATCCTTCTGTTACTACATACAGAAATAACTATTTACAGTATTTACAGTTTTCACAAATTCTGGACTTCTTGTGTTGTTTTGCAGGAATTCATATTCTTCAGGCTAAAAAAATAGTTACACAATAGTTCAGCACACAAACAGCTCCTGAATAAAGACAGGTAACTAATTCTGCAAGGCACTAGAGTGCCTTAAAAGGAAATAAACCCACTCATTTCACCTAAACATCCTATTATTTGTGAGATTATACTGCAAACTGCACATTTTATGATGTTTGACACAAGTTGGATAATGCTCATTTTCACAGTTTTTCCTATTTAAGTCATAAAACAAGTGAGCCACAGCCTTAACTGCTGTTGCATTCAGGCTGTTGTTGTCTGTGTGATGTATATTAAGATCAGAGTTACAAGTCCCCCCCATGTGTTCTCAGTTACAAGCAAGTGCACTCCCAGGTATATAGCTGTTTTTTTGCACGCAGCTTAAAACAGAAACGTACCAGTTTGAAACAAATCTGCTGAAACTCAGATTTACTCTTGAGTTCCCAAGTTAATATGGACAGTCTTAACTTGCAGTCTTGAAAACTATTTTAAAGCAGTTGAATGCTTTAAAAAACAAATTTCAAGCAAGACAGACAAAAAATTCCAGAATTGATAATTTAAGGCAATACTTAATATGAGAACTGCAGTAAAAATCTGCATGAGAGGAAGACAGTATTTGTGTTTAGAGCTGTTCTTTCAGGTTGAAAATAATCAAAGCACCCATTCTGTATAACAGTACTGAAGAGAAAAATTGAAGGCTTCACAGTAATACACACTTTCAGTGCCACTTCTTTACTACAATGTGTCCTGAAAAGACAGTAGGAATTCAGAACTTGCAGAATGAAGAGGGGAAAAATATCCCAAATTTCATAGCAACAGAATTAATAGCTAAAGCAAACAGAAATGCTGCAACTGACTTATTTCTTACAAGACTTCAAAAGAAACAGAATCTGTTTGAAGTCCTTCACATGCATGTGACAAGAATTGTTGGCAGAGGTGCTTCGAATCATTCAGCATGCCCTACACATAAATCGATGCAAGATAACTACAACCACAGTCTGGGAAGCTCAAGACCAAAGGACACCTGATGAGATTATTTAGTTCTTCCATATCAGAGAAGGTAACACTACCTTTCCAATGGATTATTTGAGATGACACACTCCAGGAGCTGTATTTGCTGCTTTCACAAACATCAGAAATCACTGTCAAGCCTTTCCAGCCTCTTACAACAAAGAGTAGGTAGCTTTCAGAATTCTATCTACATGCACGAGCATCTTCTTCAAAAGAGGGAAGATGCTATTGTAAAAACAGATCTTTTCAAATTGAAAAAGTATAAGTTTGGTCCAAATTGCCCATCAAGAGAATTCTGTGTTCAATTAGTAGAGCTTCAGCATTACGTACAAGAAGCCTGAAGTGGCAGCATAGCTGCATGTAAGGCATTTTAGGAATGATTCCAATGCAACTCACTGCCTTTAGCATTTTATTAGGTTCAGCTAATACCAGCAACCTCTAACATTTTAAGATTGTTTACTACTAAACCCGAAGCCACTGAAACAAACCCTCAAACACTGATGACAGACCCTCCATAAGGACTGGCGCAAGATGAAGAGCAAGTGTTTCCCATGCAGGACAACAGCTGTCTGTACAGCTGACTTCAACCTGTCCCATGAGAGAGGTCACTTCCTCAGCCAGTCCTCACTAACTGGCCCAGTCCTGAAAGCGGAAGCAGTCACTGGCAATCTTCCACACTGTGTTGGTAGGAGTGGCCTGTGCTGTCAGCAAGAAGTTCTGGTTGAAGTAGCGCTGCTTGTCGCCATCAAATTTTACTGTCCCGCTTGTCACCACGAGGACTGTCGTCTGCCCTTGCGTAGCTTGCTCTTCCCAAGGAGAAAAAGCATTAAGAAAATAACTCAAAGACTACCAGGTAAAGAAGTAGGAAATGTACACGGTAGTTACATTTGTTGTCAGCTAATACCTGGTTACACATTTATGGAAAGTATGGTTTAGTTGCATCATTTCTGCACAGACACAGGTGTATTTGTTGGCCAGCACTGCTTTTTAATGGCTTAACCATTTTCATCTCGTGTCATTAATTTTAGAGCACTGTAACAACCACCTGAGTTTTTGCTTAGGACACATACTCATTGATACGCACATTTATATTTATATTTATATTTAGCAAGCCGCATACACTTTCATCCCTGCCATTAGAGATTGTATCTCTCCCACAGCAAAGCACATGTGCATGACCACAAGCTTTTTCCTTACTTACATTCCCAATACGTCCACTAGAATTCATTAACTTCTCAATTATGTAAGCCTTCCTATAGCAGTTGTTAATGAGAAATCTAAAGAACTTGACATCTATTCTAGATGTAAAGAAATCAAAGTGCATACAGGTTAATGATTTGTTACACATTATACTGCAGGTCAGCATCAGGGGCTACAGTAGAGGTCTCGACTCTCAGATATTGTCAAGTGCAACACAACCTGATATGCCAGACTTTTTCAACACAGGAAAAGACATCATATGTAATATGAACTTCACAGAAATGTCCTTAAAATATTTTCCCAGACACAAGAAGAAGTGTGGATTTGCTGCATCTCTCCATTTGTGTTTTATTTATGCACAACTTGACATTTCAACCCTCAGCATTTTCTCTCAGTTTGTTCCAAAAGAAAGATTAAACACTATTATAACTGCAGTTCAGTTTCAATAGGTACAAAAAGATGGACAAATAAACAAGTGAAGTGGAATACAAGCTTACCGTGAACGGGCTGGCAGTCTAACATGTTAACCTGGAACTCACTAGATGGCAACATCTCAAAGAATTTATTCAGTTCTTCTTGCCCAGACACTGCATTACCATTCCAAATTAATGTTGCTTTGTCCAAATAAAGTCTTGTTAAAGCCTGAAAATGCATATTTGGGGAAAATGTGTAAACACATAGAATGGACAACATACAAATCAATATTCTCTGAATAAAGAATGTTGTGAATTATTGACTTCTTTTATTACTTTGATAGACAAAATGCCCTCCTGAAATGAAGGCTCCTCAAGACTCTCAGAAACAGAAGTTATAACTGCTAATAAAAGTAGTTTGAGAAAAAATTACGCTGAATCTTGATCTCAGAGACAAAGCAAGTTTTATCTGCTGTGTTGACCAACCCCTGTACCTGTAAAATACAGCTGAACACAAACTGAACTATTATCATTAAGAAGTCAAAAGCACTTTCTAAAAGGGCACTTTTTACAAGTGCTGCTCAGTAACATAAAATCCTCTGCGAGGCATTCTAAGAAGAGCAGAGATCTCAACTCAGCCAATAGGGTACACAGTAAGCAACTTCTGTGTAACCAAGTTTAATGGTAGCTCAAAAAGCAAGCAAAGATGCACAAGGAAGTCCTAACTACCGTCACAATAGCTACATACCCTTCTTCTTTTATCCATTGTCTCATAATAAATGTTGACAAATTCATCTGCAGCTCTGCAAGCTTGATCCACGTAGGTTTTGAAATCCTGGAGAGAAGAAATCATGCCAAGTTACTGAGGCAATTTTTTCCAACTGTCTAGGTGATTTCTCCAGCAAGTCGCCTTGGTTGGTCTTTTCCATCCTCACTGAAAAATTATACAAAATAATGCTGAAATCGATCCCAAATTTCCCTTCTACTTGCAGGAGTCTTTTAGCCAGGTGACAGCTTTAGGATTCATTTTGAATACTAATATATTGATTGTATTTAAATTGCAGATATTTACATTACAAAATGAGCTACAGCTCGCTGCAAGTGGTGTGAACATGCAAGTATTCAGTGGAAATGTTTGCTGCTGTGATGCTGTTCTGAAATAAAGTTAAGGAATAAGATTTATTCAACATATTTCTGAAAATCAGAAAGAATCCCACCAGTGACAGCCTCACACTCCACAGTCTCATTTTTTAAAATACCTTTGTACACACATATATAAAATGTGCGTATATATACATTCTATATGTGGATATATAGACAGAAAAATGAGATGGTGTCATGGTATAAGCCCAAACATAACTCAGAAAAACTATGCAGCCTCTCTCGCTCCCCCCTGGCTCCCAGAGGGATGCGGAGGAGAATCGAAAGAATGTAACTCCCACAGGTTGAGATAACAACAGTCCAGTAACTCAGGTTAGTGGACTACTAACAAAGCACAAACCCCTGCTGCTACCACCAATAATAATAATGATAAGAGAAATAAGGTTAGAGAATACAACCACTCATCACCTGCCAACTGATACCCAGCCAGACCCCAGCAGTTATCTAACCCTTCCGGGTAACTGCCCCTATTTTATATAGTGGGCGTGACGTGCTGTGGTATGGAATACCTCTTCGGTCAGTTTGGGTCAGGTGTCCTGTCTCTGCTTCCTCCCAGCTTCTCCTCCTCCCTGGCACAGCATAAGACTCAGAAAGTCCTTGGTCAAACACTACTGAGCAGCAACTGAAAACATTGCTGTTATCAGTATTGTTCCCAGGCTGAAAGTCAAAAACACAGCACTGCACCAGCTAGTAAGTAGGAGAAAAATGACTGCTACTGCTGAACCCAGGACAGACGGAGAGGTAATATGCACACACACTGGATATATTCCAGTATCAGTCACTCTAGGGCTATATCCACAGATAAAAAACTAAGACTTCTGCTCACATCTACTTTAATTTATCCACAGGTAACAGCCTTTGCTGTTACATCCCCACATTGTGCTCTCACTCAGTTTTTTTTTTCAGTTTGTTTGCCTGTTTAGTCCTTGATTTCTTACAGACCCTGAACTTTGACATCCTGGGAAGCTGTGATTCTCAATTTCCTGCCCATACATCTATAAACCTGTGTTTGTTCTGTTAGGGTATTCTGTTTAATATACAATCACTTATCATTATTCTATTTCAGCATTATATTCTCAGTATTTGCAACTTAAAGGCCTATCAAATAATTTGGTTTTGTGGAGTGAGTAGGAATACTTTCATGTCACTATATACTGTTCTTTTGACCTCCTGTAAGGGCATGAGCCTGCTTGTCATCTTCCTATCTTCTCCAGGAACTTCTGAAGCCACATACCAATTCCAAACATTTACAATAAACTCATCTTAAAGACGTTGTATTCCAGCAACTGCCAAGAGAAACTCTTTAGCATTGTAAGACAAAGAGTATTAGACCTCCCACTAAAGGAACAGTGATTATAACTCAGCCTGTTAATGTCATTTAAAGTAGACAGTTTTCACTCTCAATCAGCACACCCTTGCACATGTACACTTTCTAACCAACAGCCAAACACTGCCATTTAGCTGCCAAACAGAACTGAAAAAGTGTGAGGAAGAGCATTACAGAAATGCCAGGAGACTGAAATGAGCTGTTAGGGTACCTGCAGTGGATGTCAAATGGGAATCATGCTTTGGCCGTTTTGATATTCCAAACAAGTTCTTTCCCACCATAGCCTGGAATATGTTCTTAAACTCTGAGAACAATTTAGCCTGGAAGAAGCTTCAGGAGGTCCAAATCCCTGCTCAAAGCAGAGACGACTGCCAAGCCTGAAACAGCTTCAGAACCAGACTAGGCTGCTCAGTATCCTATCTCCAGTCACGCTATGAACACCTCAGAGGATGAAGATTTCACCGTTTCTCTGGGCTCCTGTTCCAGTGCCCAACCACCTCACTCGGGAGTCTTTCTTCTTAATATTTAATAGGAAGACATAATTAAAAACAACTCACCCAACCAAAACCCTTAAAGGCTCCGAGGACAACCCCAAGAAATCAGCCAACCTACATGGCCTCTGCCGATGGTGTCCGTAACCCGCACCACACAAACCACCACCCAGCCTCGGGTCCCGCACAAGGCCAAAGGCATACGGAACCGGGCCTGCCCGTGGGACCAGCCGCGAGGAGCCGCGCACACCGCTGCTCTGAGGCGCTTCCCTCTCCACCCGCTTCCAGCGGTGCTCAGCGGCCCTGCCCGCGGCCCCAGGCTCCTCCTCCGAACCGCAGCACCTGCACGCCAGCGCGGGCAAGGCCGAGGCCCCAGCCGAGCCCCGCGCCGCGGACTCACCACGGAGGCGGCCATGGACAAGCGACGCGCGGCGTAGCAGGACGGCGCCGGATGTGCACCGAGACCGGATCCGCTGCTTCCGGTGTACGCGTGACCCGCGAAAACAGTTTCGGGCGCGGGGCGGTCCTCGCGGAGGGATGCGCTGGGGGGGCAGCGGGCGGAGAGAGGCGCTTGTGCAGCGGGTGCTGGGGCGCTGCGCAGGCCCGGGGGTACATCCGGCACCACAGCACGGCCCGGAGCACTGCAGCACTGGATGGCGCTGCTGTGGTGCCACTCGGTTATAGCTAATGTGGTGGTCACAGCTCCACAGCCTGGTTTGGGATGGGGGACCTTAAAACTCATCCTGCTCCAACCAGGCGGGAACACCTTCCACTGGAACAGGTTGCTCCAGGCCCCGTCCAGGCTGGCCTTGAACACTGCCAGGGATGGGGCAGCCACAGCTTCTCTGGGCACCCTCATAGGGAAGAGCTTTTGCCTAAGAGCTCATCTCAGTCTCCTCTCTGTGAGCTTAAAGTCGTTTCCTCTTGGCCTGTCCCTACATGCCTTTCTCCAGCTTTCTTGTCGGCTCCTCTCAGGTGCTCTGAGGTCTCCCTCTAAAAAGCCTTCTCTTCTTCAGGCTGATCCAGCCTAGCTCTCAGCCTGGCTCCAGGCAGAGCTGCTCCAGCCCTTGCAGCATCTCTGTGGCCTCTGGAACAGCTCCGACAGTTCCACGTCCCTCTGGTGTTTGGGGCCCCAGGGCTGGATGGAGCTTGCAGGGGGAGGTCTCACCAGAGCACAGAGAACCCTGCTGGCCATGCTCCTTTCCATGCAGCCCAGGATCTTCCTGCGTTTTGTAAGAGTAGTAATAATGTCATGAAGCAGCATTGACCTTTTCGGGGGAGAAGTGCAAGGACATCAGACAGCTCCTCTGCAGTGCCTAGCAGCTCTATCAAAGAATTAATATTTTTACTAATAAAATCCCATGTGTTTCAGTACTTCATCATCCTCCAGGGTTATGAAAATGTTGTGAAATGTGCTTTGCTACAAGTGGTTAATTGTTTTTAAGTGATCTATATGTTAATTTATAAATGCAAACAAGGATAAAGATTTCTTACACACCCTGGCCAATAATCACAGTAGAAGATGACACATGTTGGTTACTTGACAGCACAAATACAACTTCCCATCACAGACAACATGGTCAGGCACTGTACACTGTGCCTGGAGGACTGTGGATAGAAAAATAGGCAGAAGCTTCCGGAGGTCCCTGGCTGCTGTGCCAGTGGGGTGGAATGCACTCAGGGCTGTGCTCATGCTCTGGGGAGGGAGCCAGGTGAGGACATGAAGGAAACTTGCACTGTTTTTCTGGAACAGCTGAGCCATAAATGCTTAAATCTTTATCATGCAGTGAATACCAGGAGTGGATCCAACGAGACCCAAGAGGTCTCCTATTAATTACTGAAGACCATGTGGAGCTGTCTGGGAAGGAATCCTATACTGGACGTGATAAACACTCTGGGAATGGAAAGGTGCACCTGTGACAAGGAGAAGACTGAGTTCGGGTGAGGGTAACTGAGGCTGTGCCCTTTGGGATACCAGATCCTGTCCAGAGGCGTCAGCTGTACACTAATTTGTCACTGCTGTGTAGGAGTTGTATCACTATCAAACAGTGTATCCTGCTGAATTCACAGCTGCTCAACGAACATTGCTTAATGCCAAAGTTCAAATGTCCTCCCCTTAGACATCTCAATTTATTGAAGTCATCACCATATTATCTATTTGCCTCAAATTATTAACAGTACTTCCTAAAACCTTTCTCATGTAATCATCAATTTCCAAATAAAATAAAAAAAAAAGGCACTGAAATCGTGTCAAGGTCGCAAAGGGAGACAACTGCAGAACTGAAAACTGCAATTCTGACCTTTTACCTTCATCATGTAAACATCTTTACTTCATTCACAGATCTACCAGTACAAAATTAAAACAGAATTACTCCCATTTGGTATGTCCATTCTCTATGTTCATCCTATTGATGATGAGGCCTAAACTTCTGGGGAAAAAGAGATTATAAAAAAAGGAAGAAAAAAAGGAAAGACACCCCCCCCCCCATATTTAATTTTAGAAACAAGCAGCAAGAAAAGTATAATATTTACAGATGGGGTGGAAACTGCTTAAAGATATTAGAAATATGGGCTATTTGGAACAAATGCATACCACCTAGCAGACACAGAATCATAGAATAGTTAGGGTTGGAAAGGACCTTAAGATCATCTAGTTCCAACATGCTTTATAGAAGACTAAAAAAGTCTAAATTATTAATAAGAGCAAAAAAGGAGAAGTACAGAAACACCCTCCAAAAAATTAAGTTGCTTCCAAATGGAAGAAAAAACCCAAACCATAAAGTTTGTCTGGGAAGATTTAAAAAGGAAGTAAAGCAAATCAAAACTAGCCCTGAAAAACATTTTACGAAGGCAGAAACACTATGAATGAAATAATTTTTCAAAGGCATCAAAAGCAAGAAACTGTGTCAGGAAATCTGTAAGGCAAACAAGTGATCAGTGTGCACCAGAAGACAAGGCTGTAGTAGAAGCCTAAACAAACCTTTCATGTCTTTGATCACAATGAACAAGTCCAGAGGAGGGCTATGAGGATGATCAGGGGACTGGAGCACCTCCCGTATGAAGATAGGATGGTAGAGTTGGGGCTCTTCAGCCTGGAGAAGAGAAGGCTGCATGGAGACCTCGTAGCAGCCTTCCAGTATCTGAAGGGGGCCTATAGGGATGCTGGGG
>JASSUY010029242.1:52383-72215 GCA_032466535.1 Forpus xanthops
CTGAGGAAGAAATTCTTTACTGTAAGGGTGATGAGGCACTGGAATGGGTTGCCCAGGGAAGCTGTGAATGCTCCATCTCTGGCAGTGTTCAAGACCGGGCTGGACACAGCCTTGGGCGGCATGGTTTAGTGGGAGGTGTCCCTGCCCGTAGCAGGGGAGTTGGAACTAGATGATCTTAAGGTCCTTTCCAACCCTAACTATTCTATGAACCTATGATTCTATGAAGGAGTTCACAACATACCTGTTGTGGTTTAAGCCTAGTTGGCAACTCAGCCACACAGCCGCTCGCTCCCTCCCCTTTCCTCCCCTCTGCTCCTGCAGGGATGGGGAGGGGAATGTAACTCCCATGGGCTGAGGTAACAGTTCAGTAACTAAGGTATAACAAACCACTGCTGCTGCCACCAATAATAATAATGATAAGGGAAATAAAAAGGGTAGAGAATACAACCACTCACCACCCACCGACCAGTACCCAGCCAGACCCCAGCAGTGATCTCCCTTACGGATAACTGCCCCTAGTTTATAAAGTGGGCATGATGTGCTGTGGTATGGAATACCTCTTTGATTAGTTTGGGTCAGGTGTCCTGTGTCTGCTTCCTCCCTGCTTCCCCTCCTTGGCAGAGCATGAGACTGAGAAAGTCCTTGGTCAGACTACATATTTGAGCAGCAACTAGAAAATCAGTGTTATCAGCACTGTTCCCAGGCTGAAATTCAAAAACACAGCACTGCACCAGCTATTGAGGAGAAAAATGACTGCTACTGCTGAACCCAGGACAATATTTTATATAGAGTCTTTCTTCAAAGGGAGTGAAATGGAGAATCTGTCATGAAATGGAATGTCAGCATCAGAACATTAGAACAAATCCATAAAAACAAATAGTGAGAAGCCACATGCCAGGTTATGTGGTCCCAAAGGACATACAAACCATGGTATGTAATGTGTAATTTACAATAGGCTTTGTCCTTAAAGAATGAAAAGTGGTAAATCTGAGGTCAACTCTCTAAAAAAGCTCCAAGATGGACCTGTAAATCTGATGTTTGTCCTGCACAAGTTGGTAGAAATTATAGAATCATAGAAGAGTTAGGGTTGGAAAGGACCTTAAGACCACTTCCAACCCCCTTCCATGGGCAGCAACACCTCACACTAAACCATGCCGCCCAAGGCTCTGTCCAACCCAGCCTTGAACACCGCCAGGGATGAAGCATTCACAACTTCCCTGGGCAACCCATTCCAGTGCCTCACCACCCTTAGAGTAAAAAATTTCTTCCTCATATCCAACCTAAACTTCCCCTGTTTAACTTTGAATCCATTACCCCTTGTCCTATCACTACAGTCCCTCATGAAGAGTCCCTCCCCAGCATCCCTATAGGTCCCCTTCAAATACTGGATGGTTGCTATAAGGTCTCCACGCAACCTTCTCTTCTCCAGGCTGAAGAGCCCCAACTTTCTCAGCCTGTCTTTATACTAATGAATAGAAGGTGTTGGGTTTTGGATAAACGCAACGTATTAGGGTAGACCACCATAATTCTTTAAGGAGAAGTTATTCTTCACAAACTTATTAGCACTTCAAAAAAATATAAGAATTGTGTAGGTAAAGAGCCTTGCCAGTGAACAATTCTTCTTCCATTTAGTGATTTCCTTAAAATTTCCGATTTTGCTAATCCATGGTTCTAGAATGCTTGGAAGCAGTGAGTAGTTTTAATATGAAACAGTTTACTTAAAAGTACAAGTGCAAGTACCATTCCAAATGATGCCATGGAATAACGAGACTCTGCTTTCCTTCTCTCACTTCTCCCCTCAACCCAGCTACTAGGAATCTTGGTAGCATTTTGCTGACTGAGTAAAATTAGACTTCCAGAACCCTGACCTAAATCTCATTTCCTGAAAATAGATTTTCTTTACTGAGAAAGTATCATTTATAGAGGAAATAAATGAGTCCATCTGACACATTCCGAAGATTTTCTGTGTATTTAGGGAATATTCTTCCCTTGAGCATAATTTGCTTACGTAGTAATAAGCCTTTAATTTGTGTAAGTCTTAAGAGTAGTACAAACAGACAGAATTTCCATTTTGTGTTGAACAAATTACACCCATGCTTGCATT
Source organism: Forpus xanthops (assembly GCA_032466535.1). Classification (NCBI taxonomy): domain Eukaryota; kingdom Metazoa; phylum Chordata; class Aves; order Psittaciformes; family Psittacidae; genus Forpus; species Forpus xanthops. The sequence goes on from JASSUY010029242.1 coordinate 54,488, forward strand.
GTCCAAATATTCCCTAAATATGCATGTGGATTTAGTTCAAGTAATAACCAAGCTCAACTCATGATTTCTCTTCAAAAGCCCAGATACTCCTCACAGTTCCTTGACCTCAAGCCAGCTCACCCTTGCTCCCCAGACCTTTATATTCCAGAAGGAATGTATGAAAGAGAAATGCTGGAATGACTCAGCAGCAATGCAGAGTTCAAGCAGTTTACATCAAGATGATTCATCAAAATAGCTTTGCTTGTGAAGATGGTTTCCAGAATATGCAGCTCTACTACACCCACTTACCATATGGAAGGTAAACGAATTAGTTTAGATCTCACAGAATAAATCAGAGGCAGAAAGCATAACCGTATTCAAATATCTGGGATCACTATGAGATGACCTGGGATATATGGGGTTGTTTTGATTCTATAATCAACAATGCTAACCTTTAAAATTATTAGTTGCTGAAAACCTTCCCTTATAGCTGATACAAAGAACAATCAATTAAACCTGCAAATCAAACAGCAAATAGGATGACATAGCTCTGTATCTGTATGGAGATAGGAAGTAATTCTATTTAGAAGTCACTGCTTTGTCACTTAAGTCAAATTTACTCAAAATGTTACAATTAATGATAAGTAAAAATGTACTAAGCTTTCAGAAATGCATTCAGCCATCTGTGTGGTAATGTTACCCAGATGTATAGAAACTTAAAGAACTGTCTCCTAAAACAAGAAAAGCAACTGAGTCTAGCTAGATCCAGACAGGTTCTGATTAATGCCTATGAAGTTGGATCATGACTCAGTGTGAAAGTCTGAGCAAGGGCTGAATGAAAACAAATTTGATCTGTTGATTTTAATAGGAACTGGGAGTAGGTCTCATGTGCTCAGTGCATTCACACTTTGACCTATATGCTGGCTACAAAAACACCGAGAAAGCTGGAGTTTGGATTTATTAAACTACAGTGGACTTGAGAAGGTCTGATTTGGCCAGTTCACTCTCAACATAACCCATGTTTCTTACAATCCCAGGGAGACTCTGGACTATGCACCACTCCACCTCAAATTCCTGTCATACCAGAACTGGAGGAATGAAATGACTCTTATCCTGATAAATACCCCTCTTGTTTTTTTAAGAACAGGACTCGCAGTATATTGAAGTGATAGCTGTTCCACCGATCCACTGGGATATGGTGAGATCAAGTACAAATAACTTGTATTCAGTCCATGTCAAAGCACTCCCAAGGGGGAGGATACATTTCAATGTCAGTTCAAAGTGTCACCGCAGTCGTGAGTTAAAGACATTTTAAAATCTTATCAATTTCATAACGTAATGAAACAGGATTTGAGGTCTTATGAAAATCTGGCCATATATAATTAAAACCTTGCTAAACATACCTGAATTACAGTGCACTCCACCATAGTTAAACACAGCAAGCTGATAGCCAAAGGATTTTACAGACATCACTTGCACAACATGACCATGGTTTTCTTTAACTTGTGTGGGGCTGAACCAGTAACTCCATAATCATTTGCATCAGGGCTGCAAGCTTTGAGGCCGCAATAGTTTGGCTGGTCCTTTTTCCTGTCTCTAAGGAAAAGGTTCACTAAAGGTCCATCGGAATCTGAAAAAAAAAAGGTACTGTGAGCCTTAATGTTCATCAATGTCCCCTCCAGGTCCAGGTCAGAGTACCAGAGATTTATGGGCAGCAGGAGCTGGAAAATGAGTTCCTTTTCCATTGATACTTTCAATAAAGCCATCATTTTTAAAGTCAGAAACGCAAACAAGAAACAAGGAAGTTTTGTTTGTGAACAAACTTTTTTATGTTTTTTGGTCAAAACCAGTTTTTCTTTCAAATTTTCAGTTGTCTTTTTCCCCCAGTATCATTACCCCTTCAAAAAAAGAGACATCTTTTAAGAATTGTCTAATTTAGTTTAAAATAAATTCTGATTAAAAACATTTTTATGAATAATTTTTGGATCAGCTATAATAGAGCAGTAACCACTCCACATTATAGATTTAACAGAAGTACTGAGCGAAGCTCAATCAGATACAAAGGGCTGGAATTATGGTTTAAATGCTGTCTGAAATGGTTAGTTCAGGTCAGCTCATGGCATATTCTGAGCTCAGTTTACATTTGGCTCTGACCTGCATGCTGGGCATCAGTAGGTAGGCCACAACAATTAACTGGTTAGTGGGATGACTTAACAACAGTCAAGTGCTAAGGAATATTTCTCCAGGCCAAACATACCTGTGGCCATTTAGGAATCATTTTTCAGTGAAGAGCTGCTTACTTTCAGCTGGAAGTAAAGAGTTTTGTCACCTGCTTTTGTCTTACAAATGGCAGTGTTACAAGAACCCTGTGTGTTCATTAACTGTTAAGTGACTTCAGATTTGTATGAAAATGGTTTACTTTCATTTCGAGGGTAATGTAAAATATTGAGCATTGTCTGACGTCTGAACTGTGGCTTTGCAGCACACCTTTCTTTCAGTATTTCTGACTTTCTCCATGTTAGGAATCTACTCCCTGACTACCAAGTACTCCTTTTGTAGAGCTAATTTAATTAAACTGTGGAATATGTCACCTTTTCTTACCTCTATATACTTGGCAAGCTAAAATGGATCAAAGAGTGGTCTTGCAAGCAATAGTTGGCAAATAAAGGTAAGTAGCTGAAGTTTATGACTGGGATGAGAAGAGGAGAAAAGACAGGTGAGAATAGCACCAATGTTCTCTTTTGCCAACTCATGCCATGTCGTGAAGCCCATACCTCGTGGCTGCAACTTGAATTTGGCATACATGTCACCCACTCCTAAAAACCTGTGGTCCTGTTTCTGATCTTGTGCTATCCTCAGTTGTGTATTCCCGTCACTTCCTTTCTGCCTGCATTTGTGTAGGTATTTCCTGAGACTGCAGGCTGATCTGGCTGAAAACCATACAGTGAGATTTCACTCATTAACTCATTACAGACCATGATGCTTTCTGCCACATCTTCTAAACAAACCTCTAAACATCATTAGACAAGAATCCACACCGACAGCACAGATAAACTCACTGAAGTCTCTGCTACTCATTGACTCATACACCTTTTGCTTTACAAGTATTTGAAGAAAGAAAGCTGGAAGGCATCCTGATGTCAGTGGAACACTTAGATAAGAGACAGAAAAACACAGACTACAGAAAAGAGAAAGAGAAATCACCATCTCTTCTATTTTCAGTGCTTCAATAATGATTGCTCCTGACAGATACACACATCAGCAGATGGTGAGAGACTTATTATTTTGCAGCAATGATCCATCACCTTACAATTTGTCATGAACATTTTAGAATGTACTTTTTAGAAAACGGGTTATTAAAAAAAACAACCAAACAACTTTATCACATTATTGTCTCTTCCAGAATCTTCTACCAATAAATGTAAAACTACCAGGAATATGAATATTCCTGGGACTATTCATTGGGATTCAATTGACAAAATGTTCCTTCTTTTCCCCATTGACATTTGAGAAGGTGAAGTGTTACAAATATGTTGTCTTATTTTAATGAGGCATCACTTACTGTACGGTAGATACACATACTTTCTGCTAAGCATTGACTGAAACCCAGTACTAAAACCTGGAACCAAAAGCAGCTGTTTTGACCTCAGGACCATATGTGCTATACAGAACGCCACTGTAATGATAGGCAGCTTTGCTCAACAGTTTAGTTCTCTGTGCTAACTGAAACTGCAAGGACAACAGCACTGAGTTTTCCCTAAAATATCAGGAGTCTGATAGTCAACTGTTAAAAAATGGCAAAACACCAACTAGCTCTAGTGGAAGCCAGATCTGGCCTTTGGCATGTTTGTTTTGTCTAAACAAGGAATAAACAAAGTTTATTCAAAACGTGACCTTAACCACTACCTCGGTTATGCAGCCTCATCGCTTGAGCTCCAGTTTTAGCAGATACCTTGGCTAAATGTCAAACAATTCCATCAGCTCACTGAAGGCAAATACTAGATAGAGAGTGCATCTGAAATCAGCTCCCCAAGTCCCACTCAGTTAACCTACCTGGCTACAAGGTGATGCAAAAATCAGTATTTGGTAACAGATATGTGTTTCACGTGAAACTCATCAACAGGCATCAGAGCAATTTCCATTTAAAGACAAAGACAATCTATCAAGCAGCTTAGGTACCAAAAGTATTGCAAATTCAAAGAGCTGTTACATTGGGCAGGATATTCCCCCAAGTTACAATTTCAACATATCATTGCTTTTAATCAATTATTGATCACTTTCCTAAAATAAAAACATAAAAATAATGACAGTCACTTTGGAAGAGTCCCCCTTCCTTCAAGCATTTTCAGGAATATCCATTAAAACAGTGATGTTTGGTCCCAAAGATGAGAAGAAGGGCTTAAAAGCAAGCCCAGATATGTTTCCTTTTTACGTCATCTATTTTACATGTCCAATATATTTATGGAGATCCAAAGCTAGGTCAGTGTACTGCCTTTTGGATCTATTTTTCTGTTGGCTGTAACCTTTGGAATGGAATCTCTTAGAAAGGATATAAATCTTGTCACAATGTTTTTCCTGTATTTACCAAATACTTAGTAGGATGAATTCTCATTCCCACTACAGTTATTAGCAACAAATGTGTAAATACTGATTTACCAAAGAACACAAGATCTGATTATTAACAGCCATGATTGCATGAGTCTGACAATGAGGAATATGTTTAAAAAACACAGTAGTAAGTATGTGGGAGCACAGGCTGTAAGTGATTTATAGGAGCCTTTATGATTTTATCATAAAGAGACAAGAAAGGTAAATACTGACAGAAAACAAACCCAAAGACATTTTATAAATGGGGTTTCTGCATTCCTTCAGAGTTCACATCAAAGCAAGGAAAGGGATTATCCTCTTCAAAAATATTGATTCTCCATGTTGCTGTTCTCTTGAGAACAGGTTTAAGGATATGAAGATTCTTTTGAGAAATAAGAAGATCAAACCAACTGAGTGAGAAACTTGAGGAATTTCCTGGATGACCTTTGGATTTATAACTCAAGATTATTTTGCAGGGATACTGAGAGATATCCTTTCCTTTTAGTCACAAAAATAGACCAGATCATAGGATGATTCAGGGTAATAGGCTGTAGAACCTTACATATTTAAACCTCCAGTCAAATCTACCCACCATCGAGGGCCCTAAGTGGCATTTATTATTGATCCTATCAAGTACTCAGAAAGCAGACAATTTCCTCAATAAAGGTTCAGCCATCGTTGCACCTAGCACAGTGTTCCAGTAAGAGAAATGAAGATAGAGATAAGCTATCTATAGGTAAAATGCTCTCTCTGCTTCTGAACAACCCGGGAATATCTAAAAGACAAAGCACAGGAAAAACTAGTATCTCCTGTAATCATGTTTTAAAACCCCAAGGTGAATATGTTCATGGAAATAAAACAGTGTGTGTTCCTAAATTCTTACCTATTAATAAACACTGAAAACTTTCTCCCCAGTGTTTAAATTTCAACACACAAATACACCATTGTGCAAAAAATAGCTTCTTAAGGATCAAGAGCAGAGCACCCAAGAAACTGGTAGAAGTGCCATCAAAAGGGACAAGAATAAACCAACATGGCAAAGCTGCATTGATTTATTCCAGAGCACTGCACCTGGACCCACCAGCTGTCATACATATTCCATCTGGAGCAGCAGCCACTTGCCCAGGAGTTGTCATACTGTCTGACATGAACAACTGCTTGTTAAATTTGTCATCAGGGATTCTCCATAGGGTTTGAAATCCTGGGAAAAGGTTACATTTTGTTCTTGTCCTTAGGTTTTGAGCATTTTTCCTTACATTATGTGCAAGGTTCCTGAATGGGATTTTGTGCAGGTCCTGTATCATCTCCAAAGAGGGCAAGTGGCTCACTGTGAGCTAAAGACACCTAGGTTAGGGGAGGTGGAAAGTAATGTTTAATGGATTAAATTATGTGGCAGAGAAGATGGAAGGATCTGGCCAGATCACCAAGCTAAGAACATAAGACTAACATATCTGTTTTATACAAACTATGAGGGAGAAGGAAATTCCAGATCATGGAAAGTATGGAAGATGTTACAGCAGTCACGCTGGGGAGTGACCTTGGAGAGTCATAGCTGGGAGGAAGGAACAAGTATGTTTATTAGAAGTGTTATTAAGGCATGTTTTGCAGGAAGCAGTAGAATTTGAATGCTAGATGAATGAAGTGGCACGTTGTTCCAGGATTGAGCAACAAGCAGGACTCTAGTGATGTTTCCTGAGAAGAAAATGTTCAACAGGAAATGAAGCAACACTATGTGATAGTGTTGCTTAGAAATGGAGAGGTAGACCTGAGAAATTTCTGAGCGCGGACAAGCTTTGGGTAAGAGTTCCTGAAATAACCACAGAAATGTGCCTAACAAACAAGAAAATGTGGGAATTGAAGACAAGTAATATTTCAGAGAATAGAAGTGTACTCATCAAAATAGATGCTTTATGAACTGTAAGAGATAAGCACCAGGAGTGAAGGTAAGGAAAAACAGCAGATAAAGATGCATCCTGAAAAAAACTGCTGTTTAAAGTCTGCTCCAGTGGGTAACAGAATCAGTAAAGCACATAATGGATGGGAAATGTAGTTAGCTGAGACAGTACCTGCCAGACAATCATTCACCTAATTACTTCTTTGTAAGCCCTGTGTGTGGCACAGGAGAATGGCACAGTGAAAACATTCAGCACCTTCACTTCAACTGCTCACAACATACAACAGATCAACAGACACAAAAACTCACTTCAAAACATCTTCACACTAATGTCACGCACCATCAGAGGGGTGTGTGGTTTATGAAGCTCTAGGGCAGGCAGTGTATACTCTACACACACAGCAGCAGCTGTCCTTGAAACAGCCTCTTCCCTCTCTGCTGCATGCAGCCAGGGTTGGTAGATGCCTCCCAACAGACTTTGCTTAAGTTGTTGGACTAAGCTAAAGATTAAAGAATACTACATAGGCAAATTTTAAATTGGATCAACAATGTGGATTTACAGTAATAAATCACCTAAAATATTATTCCTCTTAAAATGGGGTCTGATTAAACCCCATTAAGCTCAGTTTTAAAGGGAACCTGTGTGCAAAGGAACAAAAGTAAAACCAGACACCACTGTCTCCATCGGGCAGTTAAAGAAGGGCAAGTTTTTTACTGAACTTCAGCGAGTGATGATGATCTTTAAATTCACTGAATTTAAAAGGCGAGGATGGAAACAAAGAAAATCCGGTTGTACGCTCATTGCCATAATTCTTCCCGTTCTCACCGAGAGGTGGCACCTGAGCACAGCTTGCAGCAGTCCTCTCCCCACCACCTCCGGCATGACAGCATTCCCTCTTTCCACACTCCGGGAACGACTTAGGAGGTCAGGCAAGGGCTAAACATTCTTAGACTACCAAGCAGTACATGGTTTGTAACTGAGGTCAAACATCAGGCTAACATTTAGTCATCGCATGTCAGAGTAAAGTCTAAAGGACAAAATTTGGTGCAATATATTTACTTACTCCCAGTGGAGGAACTTTGGTTTCAGAGTAAGGAATGAAAACCAGGAAGATGTATTTGTAAATTTTCTCTACCATAGTCATAGGTCCCTACTTAGCTGTGGCTAAAAGTGTGGCTTTCAGCTGTCTGGGCATTCATTTTTAATGTACTGTTCACACCAAAACACCAATGAAACAAGACTGTGGAGCAGTAGGAGTCAGAATTTATTGCTCTGTAACTACCAAAATGTAGAGCACTTTCGTTCACCTGCGATGGGGACCTGAAGGCTTTGTAAAACCTTCCAGCCTGGGCTGGGACACTGACAAGAGTGAAAAAAACTGAAGAGTACCGAGACAAAATTTTACCTCAGGTTGTTCTTACAAACTGCATTTCCCACAGGCAACCACCAGCTCAGCCAAGTGCTCAGGCTTCCCAACAACTACATACCTCAGCAACATTAGTAGTAGTAATTAACAGTAATACAGATGGTTGCATTCCAAGCCCAGCACTCCGGTAACCTCATGGACTCTAACTGGGGCATCTGTTGCAATCTGGTAGATCTTTGATAAAATTTTGGTGAGAAGCTGCAAGAAAATTAAACATGACACTCCTCTAGAAGGGAAAGAGATAACACTTGTGAAGATTCCTGCTCACAGTAAAAACATCCATTCTCCAGTCTGAAGGAGCAAAAGGAGAGGGAAGAATAATATTCATGGGAAGGTCTGACAACACTGTAGAACATTTTTTCCATTTGGAATTCAGCAGATTGTTAGGTACATTAGGGGGGAATAATTAGGATACATTATGGGGGAATGTTCCTGAATATCAGAGGCCACACACATCCCACACAGATCTATGGCTTTTTAGTATATTAGGTCTCTAACATCCTAGGCATGAAAAGAAAATAACATAGTATTCCTGAAATTTGGAAGTCACATTGTAGTAAAGGATCTTCAAACACAGACAGTACCTTTGAGTGTCTCACAGACACAATATTTTTAAATGAATTATTTCTATATTCACAGATATATAAGATGATGTTGCACTTTAGCACAGAATCAAAAGAAATGTTTTCAAGGGTTCTTTTTTAGTTTCAGGCGGAGAGACAAGAAGGTAAAATGCCAGTGATGTTACACAGCTTCATATGCTTAGCTGCTGAAAAAGAACATGTATGTGCTTCAGTTCTCAAAGAAAAGTGGGCTCTGGAGTAGGCAGTAGCCTGATAGATTAATACAGACAGGGAATTTTAGCAGAATTTGCACTAGATGCCTCAGACACTGAAGACTGTTGAGAACCAAGGGGATTTTGTCATTGTCAAGGCTTTTATACACATTGAGTACATACTTCTGTTTCTCCTGTCACAGAAAGGTCTGCAAAAGAACACCTCTTCCCAGCAACTCAGGTGACAGTGCCAGTCCTTTGCCAGAATGAAGCATACAACCACTGTGCCCTGAGAGCAGCATCACCAGTGCCCTGGTGTATTCAGCAGTGCTCGACATCAACCAAGATTATGAGTATCAGTGCCAGTTGCTGTCTGGTTGGTCTCATTTGAGAAAGGAGACAGAAATGTGCACAAGGGACCTGTTCTAATTCTTATTTTTAGACAGATCTTTACAACCTTGAACAACCATCAAGCGAAAGAAGACAGTACTGTAAACAAACTCTGAACTAGAAATTCTAAGGCAGTTCTAAATTCAGACAGTAGGGTCAGTGAACTGCAAAGGGTCTATGAAGTAGAATACATGGGGCTTGTCAGAGTATGCCTCCTATAGCCATCCACCTGCATGTAGGTACCATCTGCCTACTTTGAAAAATCTTAGTGCCAGTTGCTTTACAAGTCTGTGTGACTTTTGACACCGTATATATGCAGTAAGGAACATTACAACATGCTAAAGCAGGCAGTAAGAAATCACAGAATCAACTAGGTTGGAAAATACCTTTAAGAGAAGTTGAACCTTTACCCCAGAACTGCCAAGTTCACCACTAAACCATGTCACTTAAACCTCAGTGAAGGCTTGGACCAGTGTGGATGTTTTATGGACCAGTAACATAATTCAAAACAAATTAACTGATCAAGGATATTAGGCTTATTAGGCTACTCATTTGGGAATGGAAATTTACAGACCAAAAGTAATTTATTAACATGAACACTTCTACCCCCTGCAAAATGTTTTAGGATTTAGACATAACAGTCAAGCTTTGAACAAGTACTACCTGAGCCATAAATTCTGCTGAACACCCCCCTCCATTCTATTAGGAAAGAATTCATGATTCCTATAAAACTCCTAAGTGGGTTACTTCTGGTCATGTGGTGATGGTACTTCAAGATAAGTAATTTTATTTACATTTTCAACCTGTAAGCCCAAATCTGTGTCCTATTTTAGTGCAGCTTAGACTAAAGGCAGGGACATTAGGAGAGCCTATTTTGGGCAAATTCTATCTGCAAACGAGTTGTGAAATAACATAACCCCTTGAATAATAAATTAATTTGCCATGTTTTGAATTTAAGCCTGTATCTGCATCCTCAAGCTGGCATGGCCTGTCTGCAACATGTGACATCTGCTACTGCAGGGGCCTGCAACGGCACAGGTTCACTTGCCACCACACTGGCAGCTATACCAAAGAAGCTGATGCCTGCCTCTTGTTTGCACTGGTGGACAGCCGGTTCCTGAAAACCCATCAACGTGGCTGCCAGATGAGAAGGTGTGAGTGCCTTGAAAGCAGGCATGTAGACCAGCAGAAAAACTTAATTTGCATCCCTTTATAAAATATGTCTTTGTGTTCGTAAATCCAAATCTGGAAGCTAGCACAGACAAAGCAATTTGCACACAAGAAGAGAGAAAACATTCTGAGTAGTTACACTGTTGTAAACCCTCAAATCAAAGTAATTACTCACTGAGTTGGTAATCTAGCTCCCGGAGTACAGTCTATTTTTATGTATTAACTAATGAGGATTCAAGTTAGTAGCCTCTCTACAATGATTAAGTTTCATGATGAACTTGGAAGGAAGATGGTAACAATAATCATGAGGACCAACCTGCTTTCTATTTCTACACTGGTGATTTGCAAAGGAACCTGCCCAGGTATTTGTCTCTTGTCTCACAATTGTTTCTACTTAACCTCGTAGTATTTCAGTTCTTGAGGCACTTTTGGAATGGAAACATAGGTTTCTTTCCAGATGAAAGTGACATTAAAAAGGAGATACACCCTTTTCTCACTGCTCCAAGAGGGAATCCTCCCAGCAGTTACCCAGCATACCACGTATGAATCCAAACTTCTCCACACAGACCTCTCAGCAGCATAGTACAAAAGATGAGATGTGATCTGCTTCTGCCTGATGTTCTTTACTGGTTTGTCTTGACAGTTTGTCAGAACTGGGTTTTACATCTCTTCATTGATTCTTTTCGCTTTCTTCTTCAGCTCTGGTGACCTTTTTGTGCCTTGTCCTCCTCAGCCTGCCTTCTTGTGGAAATTTCATAACTTAACCCCCTCTCTTCTTTTCAGTACCTCACACCCACCCTCTTTGCATGTATTTCTCCATTTCATTTACATTTCTTCCTTCTTTTCCACATGCCTTTGCTGAGATCACCCAGTGGGACACAACTTTCCTATAGGGGTGCAGACTGTAAAGAGAGCAATGGTTTCTTGGGTGCTTTTGAAATGAAGCAGATAGATTGCAAACTACTGTGTACCGGCTCAGTTGCTCTAAGTCAGACAACACACACCACCAACTAACCTTTCACACAAATCCTCAGCAGAAATGGGAAGAAATGGGCAAACAACTGTTTCAGCACAGTAATTCAATTACTATGAAAACCACAGTCATGGCTTTTGCTGAAGGGAAAATCACTGGGAGGAGTACATGACACTCATACTGCAGGGCAGAACACTAGGAGGGAGGATATCTTATTGCAAAGTGAAATGGTGAGGTAATGGTAACATTATTTTATGCACTGCATACACATCAAGGACAACTTTCAGCTTAATCTACTGGAATGTCTTGAAATAACATAAAAAATAATTCATCTGATCAGATAACAGGCACAGAATACTGTTAATGACAATGCCAGCAATAAAAGCAAGAGGAATTTTGTAGGCTTACATTGACCTGGGTTGCAGACCAACATTCCTTGTGTGTGTGTCAAAGTTATTTATTTTTTCCTCCCCCAAAAGGTTAGTATAGGAAAATATAACAACATGTCAGATGAATCTACCATGTGTTATTGTCTACTAGTAATGAAGGCTCATGAAAATCAGGCCGTGATTGTGCTTCTCAGTCAGTGAGAAAATACATCAGAAGTTACTGAATGTACTTGTAAAAGTAGTGCAATACAAACCAAAGCAGTAACAGTGTCCCAAGCACTCTGTTATTGTGTGCACAAAGCATTCAGTCTTTGTTCTGCCCAAGAGCAACACCCAGAAAATTGGTGTGACCAGGGAAAACAGAGGTGTGGCCAGAGCCACAGCAAGTCTGAAATGGTGATGTTGACAATCACATGGTTGTTATTTTGCCCTTTAATAAACTCTTCTGCATGGTAATTGAATGCACGTTCACCTGGGTAATATAGAGAAGTTCTGCTGAAAACAGTAATGACCACTCAGCAATTCCTGTCAACCAGCACTGTTTGGGGCCGAAAACAGTTGTGGATCAGTCCTCATAAACCCCAGAAGCATTACCAAATGCTGAGTGCCTTAAGCAGGGTTGTGTGATATCACACTATTAATGATGTTGCCACTGATTTCTGCAGGAGCCTGTTAGGCCTAAAGCCATCCTATGATCTCCACTGTCTGTAATCTGACCCCAGCACTGTTATCTGGCCCAGCTGTTACAAAACAACATTCATTCACTATGTACTTTACTCACCTGTTGTACTGTGCTATGTATCAGTCTTTGCTCAGCTTTTCACATCACAGGTATTTTGTCTTACAGGCCTTTGTCTATAGTCACCTCTGACAAAGCCCTCCCACCGTCTTCCAGCTGTCCCTAGCTGTGCTGAGGAAGCAGCATCACATCACTTTTCATCACAGGACTGTCTCACTATCTTTTTACTATCAAAATTGTTTCTTTTTTTTATGATTATATGCTTTTCCCAGCATGAATTACTTCTCTTGGACTTTTCAGAGGGTTGATTTTGTAAAATACTGAGAACTTTCAATGTGGAAAATGAGGGCGTCAGAATTATATGGGACAGACCCATCAGTTTACATAGGCTTTGTACTTGCAAACCCTCAACAATTTCAAGATGGTACACTGCAGATGTGCTTTTCTTTAGACATTCCAGGTGAACACTTTACCAGCACATATTTTAATGGAACTATTTTAAAAGTTCTTCTATTATTTTGCTTTTTTCTTTTCCACTTCATTTTTCTTTGTGTTTCCCTTCTTAGACTTCTGAGTTTCTGTGCTTTGCCAAAGCCCACTATATCTGTCAGAATATCTACTATATTTTATCTTCTGAGATGCTTCCTTCAGTGTCAACTTCAGTCCATCTTTCCAAGTAATGCCTTTTCAAACTTCTCCTTCCTAAACACAAGTGCTTTTGCACACTCTAATGCTGTTCAAGCACTGCTGTCATTCAGGAGGAGGAAGAGTTATAAGAATCAATGAAGAGATGTAAAACCCAGTTTTGACAAACTGTCAAGAGTTTTAACAGGTCCTGTTAAAAAGCATTTAGAACTTGAAGAAGCAACAGACACACCATTCTGCTGACCCCTATGTTCTCAGCCTGAGGGTAAAATAAAACATGAGTATTTTTGGGAAAGTTTTACATTGCTGCTTTTTAGATTTGGGGCCCTGAAAACTAAATCTTGTTTTCATCATTAAAGAATATTTCTGAGGTTTTCCTTGACAACAGCTGACTTGAAAATAGCCTCAGTGTTGAACTTCCTTTTCCTTGGAATCTAGGTATCAATGAAGGAAGTTGTAATTCTTACTAAATAAACACATAGGCCAAAGAGGAACCAGTGCTCTTCATTGTTTACGGAAATAATCTGGCACTTAATGGATTCTTTATGGCAGCTGAAGAGGAAAGTCATTAACAATTCATGTTGGGAGAGCCCTTGACACTTCCCTCTACCAAGAACAGTAGTTGTGTTTTTATAACACAATCTTGCGTATTTGCTAAATCATATGTATTCATGTTACCCTGACTTCTGTTAGCTGAACAAATTAAATTCATATGTAAAGCCAAACAATTAGAAAACAACTAAAATGTGATAAATGAAATGCTGATTTGGTATTGTCCATCTCGCACAATGCTCTCATGATCAAGAGTTTAAGTGTAAAAGGAAATCAGAAGGGAATTGTATCAAAAAGTGAAATTAGCTAGGGATTCCTCTATTCATCACCATAAAGCCAATCAGGAATTACTGACACTGGAGGAATCATTATATGCTTAGTGGAGTCTTCTGTGGTTTTTATTGTTGTATTTTTATTATTGTTTCTATTCTCCCTGGTTCAGAAAAAGAGGGATTGAAACAAAGTCTAGACCTGTAAATTAGGCTTTCCACTGATTTATAGTGTAGAATAAAGAGAGGAGGTGAAAAGCAGAAATCAGACAAAGGCTGAAATGTTCTAAGTGTTAAATCCACTAATATTAAATACACTAATATATTTTCTGAACCTCTTAATTTGGTTAAACCGATTCTATTTGCTGTGAAAACCTGTTCCTAGCAGAAAAATCATTCCACAGAACAGTGCTCAACATTTTTCAGAATGGTTGTTGTACCAAGCTCAGAAGATGCTCTGAGAGTAACAACTCTGCACAACGTCTGGGAATTGTGTTTCCCAAACTTATATTTAATTATAGACATTTCCAGGTAAATGAATGCACAAAATTCTTCCTTCTTGTGTTTTAATAGATTTGATGTATCTAATTAAATCCAACTAAACATTGCACTGACTAAACTTTCAGGTATCATCAAGATGAAAAGAGTGTTAATTAAATCAGTGCCGTGCCAGGAGAAGAGCAAATTAAAACAAGAGGCTGTACATTTATTATTTATAAGCTGCCAACTAATAGGAAGGAGGTATTTAGTGACTGGACACAGCAGAAGCAGCATGGTATGAGGAGGGTGCAGCAATCCCTGCCTCTTAGGTGTGAGATCAGTACCCATTTATGGGTGAAGACAATGTAGACTCAAATAGGCTCTTCTTTCCTGCCAAAGGGGACTGGAAGTGATCTGAAGTGTAAAAAGATGCAGAAACCACTGCCTTCAGTGGAATGTGAGGCATGCTTTCTCCTTTGTTTTCCAGCATGCTTGACTATTAAAAGAACACTGTCTCTAGCTTTGAGTCCTTCCAACTGTAACATTGTCCAAAGCTAGAAGGTGCTGAGCACTTTCTGAGAAGGTGCAGAGCTCCATAAATTCCCATTAAGGCAGTGTAACAGTGAAGGGACAGCCTTCTGATACTGAAACACATTTGCAGCTTTCAAACTGCAATGTTTCTGTGTAATAAAACTGCCCTGCTGGTACTAAATCTAATCAGTACCACGTGCCCCATCTCTCATGTAAGCATGTTTTGGAGAATACTTTCTACAATAGCTCATCTGTGGATTCAACCACAAATGAAATGTCTTGCTTATGTTGCACTCCCTTTCCTGCCTGCCTGCACAGAACTAAATGAACTGTTTTCCTCAGTTATCAGGCAGCCTGTCTCTCCCTCTTCTTCAGTCTGAACATACTCAGCATCCCTCCAGGGTTGCTGGATTTCTAAATTCTCTATATGCTCATATATTGCAAATATAAATATATCATGATAGTTTCCTGTTGCCATGTAAATTGGAAACAAATACGAAATACTTCTGACTTGAAAAGCCCTTATGGAACATTCTATCACTGAAAAAGCTATTGGTTCTAATATATACATATCTGAAGTCGACAGAGCCATATGAACTGCACAGTGAATCCAGTAAGAAAAATAATTATCTTTCCAGCCAGATCTTAAATCTTACAGAAATACAAAAATCATACTTTCTAAAATTAGAAAGTAGCCATTTTCTTACTCCCACTCCCAGCCAAAAGCCACCTAGCCAGCGCCAGCACCAGCACCTCTGAGGAAGCTTTCTATCCACAGTATGAGCTTATTACCATTCCCTAGGAAAAATGGTTTGGGAAAAAGGATTTTTATCCTCCACCTGTGTTAAAGGCTTGCAGGTTCTCCTGTTATTCATTCTCTCACTTCTGATTTCATGGATTCCTTGGGAAACTGGGCTTCTCTGACCCTTTATTAATTAGCCTCTCTGTAGGACTTCCTGAGCAGAAATTCTCCATGTTCCTTATGCTGTATACAAAAAGGTTCCATAATTCTTGGTTACTTGAGAGAAGAGCAGACTGAAGATTTCCTTGTGAATCTATGGCAGCATTACCACCAGGATGCTAGCCTAGCTCTCAATACCCTGTATTGGTAAAATGAGTCTGATTTTGATAGGGAGCACTGACATTAGAACAGGCTTCTGTTGTGTTTGTCCAGAATGCTTTGAAACAAGTCACATCCTAGTTTGGTTTTAGTTCTTGGAGAGTTAACTAGTGTAAGTTACTCTGCTATTGTTTACACATGGTAAAGGAGGACCCTCAGACTTGACACAGGAAATCATTAAAATTCCTGGTATTCTTGAAGCAAACTTAGGTGCAGTTCCCTCCTCCTTCCACAGAACTATAAAAAGCCAGCTACAACACTTCACAAAATGTCAGGAGATGGACTGTTCTACGTGATGGATCAAAGTGCAGTTTTGAAGTCAATCATACAGCATATGTGAACTAATGCAAAACAAATGGAATACATTTGTCATTTCCTCAACAATATATTGCTGCCCTTAAAAGCCTTCAGAGGAAGTAAATATATTTCATTAGCATTAATCAGTAAATCCCCACAACCCACTTGTAAGTTCCTGTCTCATTTAAAGTTTAAAGACAAAAAGATCAAATAGTTTTTTTAAAGTCACAACAAAATAGAAATGTTTGTATTTCAGCAACAGGCAGAGGCTGCAGCTGACATTTATGCCTTAGTGGCTGCACAGTGTTTCTCACCCCCCAGAACTGAAATACTAAATGAAGACAAATAAGAGGTTCTGGTGGAGATGGAGGTGCAGAGGTGGTGAAGTGACTTTCCTCTGGTCACACAGACATCCAAAACTCTAATGCCACACTGAGATAAACACAGTATAGATGTCAAACCTGCTTGCTAGATAAAGTCCAGACGTGCAATTCCATGGCAGAGGAACCAAACTGCCTTTTTTTTTCTTCCCATCAAACTTTCCTTGTTCTTCTTCCTTTTTTATATGGTCAAATCCCATACATTATTACAAATGTTTTCTGTAACCTAGATATAGCCTTGGATGGGAAACAAAGCTTTGGCTTTCTCAGAGAAAGGAGCCACATTCTCCTGTGTAACAGATACGTACAGTCAGAAGAACACAACCCTCCCTTTAGCTCTTGAAGCTGCAAATACTTTAGAACATATATTCCTTCAATGCTTTGAGTAGAGCTATTCCAGTAATGATTGCAGGGAAGCAATAAATTGGGAAACACCTATTATAAAGCTGATGGGCAAGTTCACAAGAAGATACATCAAATATTTGCATTTTTCCTATTTTTTTTTTTTTTTTTTTAGTTATCAACCTATAAGGACTGAATAGGTTCCCCTCAAACCAAACCAGTGGTTCTAAAGCAGGCTTTATAAACAACTGACAGAGTTGATGGTAAGATGAAGTCTAAATGAAATTACCAGAATTACTAAGATGTTCTTTTTTTTTTTACAGTTTAATTTACTTCAGGATTTATATGAAAGATGAACCTATAGTAAACGTTCAGAGCAGTGTAGAGATATTCCAACTGCTCCAGCCAATGAGCCAGCTTCAGTTGGAGCTCGGCTCAGATGCCTCTATACAAATGCCTGTAGGATGGGGAACAAACAAGAGAAAGTGGAGATGTGTGCACATCTATGGGGGTACAATATCACAGAGACATGGTGGAATGACTGGTGTGTTGGAATGGAAGGTTACAGGCTCTTTAGGAAAGACAGGCCCAGTAGGCGGGGAGGGGGAGTTGCTATTTATGTTGGGGATAGGCTGGAGAGTATGGAACTCTGTCTGGGGACAGGTGAGCAGTCAACAGACAGTTTGTGGGTCAGGGTTAAAGGGAGAACAGTGATGGGAGACATTACTGTGGGGATCTGTTACAGAGCGCCTGACCAAGAGGACTCGGTGGATGAAGTGCTCTACAGAC
>JASSUY010029242.1:77342-113308 GCA_032466535.1 Forpus xanthops
ATCTGCCAGCTTCTTCGGGACCCGCGGATGGATTTCATCAGGTCCCATGGACTTGTATACATTCAGGTTCCTAAGATGGTCTTGAATCAGATCCTCTCCTTCAGTGGGCCCAAGGTGTTCATTCTCACCGTCCCTGCATCTGCCTTCCAAGACTTGGATGGTACGGTCAGAACATTTTCCAGTGAAGACTCAGGCAAAGAACTCATTAAGCCCCTCAGCTTTCTCCAAATCCAGGGTAGCCAGTTCTCCCAATAGCTTCTGGAGGGGGCCCATGCTGTCCCTAGCCTATCTTTTAATTGCAATGTACCTACAGAATCCCTTCCTGTTATCCTTAACATCCCCAGCCAAGTTTAATTCTAAGTGGACCTTAGTTTTCCTAACCTGCTCCCTAGCTTCCTGGACAACATCCCTGTATTCTTCCCAGGCCACCTGTCCTTGCTCCCACCTTTTATAAGTCTCTTTTTTCCTTTGAATTTTCCTCAGCAGCTCCTTGTCCATCCAAGGAGGTCTCCTGGCCTTCCTGCAGTACTTCCTTCTAGTAGGGATGTATCACTCCTGAGCTTTGCGGTTTCTCACCATCCCTGCTTCAACAAGCAGTGAGACAGTGCAATGTTCTGGGCATTCCTGCAATTGTCTTAGAAAACCTGTGACATGTTTCCTGCCCAGAAATATCTTATGGGAAGGCTGGAATAGGCTGCCTGTGTCATGTTACACAAGGTATTATTCTTATGCAGTGGCTTTTTCTTTGGGGTCAGTATCTGCACAATAATGCAAATATAATATACAAAATGATCCAGGTAAGTTTCAAAGACAAAAATTCACACATATATATTTATATACATACGTATGTATGTACTCATGCATACATATAAGCACTTATATACAAGTCAATAATTTGTTCTTCTGATTTCTTAAGTTCTATAAAAGCCTAAGGAAAGAAATTCAGTGCTCCCAAGCTTCAAAAAAACAGTGCCATCCATTGAGCTGCTGAGAGTATGGAACTAGTTAAATTCCTAAATCATGATACAGTTAAGTTGAATATAGCCTGGAAAAACTGCACTTCTAGTGAAAAGCAACCTCTTAAGGAAATTTAAGAGGTGAAGTCATATTGTGGGTTACTTACTGCCAGAAAACAGTGCTATCCATGCTAAAATGCTGATTGATCTGGCAGTAATCTGAATATTGGGGGTCTTAAAAGTATTCTTTATTAAAAGATTTTAGTTTTCAGATACATTAAAACCTGAGTTTGATTCTTGCATCTTTACATCAGCAAAAAGCAATGGGTGAGAGAAGTAACATATCAAGAAATCTTGCAAAGTAACTGGGCTTAATTTTCCTTGACATAAAAATATGTGGTCTAGTGGTCTGCGTACAGTAGCAAAGGCCAGGAATGTTGTATTTCCAATCCTGCCTGGATCAATCAGTGGCCTTAAGAAAGCTCTGTTGAACTCAGCCTCAGTTTTTCAGAGTGGAGTAAGTTCAGTAAGGAGCAATGATAATAATGTAATGTAATTTTTACTACAGAGATCTCTAACTTCCAAATGTTACAGAAAGTTTTCCCCAAACTGAGCCATTAAGGAATAATACCAAAAGAGTGCAGAACAAAATATCTGCTTTCCTTGTGGACAGCAGCAGAAGTTGGAGTTTTAGGGGAAAATGTATGTCTAAAAATATAGCATAGACTAAAAACCCACAGGTTCTACAGAAAAATGCTCAATGGGAACTTGCCTAAAAAGGGGACAATTTTCTAGAGAATTGGGAAATTTTGGAAGTTTATGAAAGTATCATTTTTTTGTCTATATTAATTATGATGATATTTTTGTATTTATAGATAGCTTGACATTTTCCATTAGAACTGGAAATGCATCCTTTCAAGAAAGAATCAAACTTCATTCTTGAAGTTGTATGTTTCTTCTTTAGACTTTACAGTAAATTTTTACCTATGAAGTTCTTTGCCCTCACTTTTACCCTTGGCACCTCAAATGTAACATACAGGAAATACGTCAATTATAGATGAATGAACATCACTGTATATCTCAGAGTGATTTTTGATCTTACAGCATCAGGAGACACTTTTTTCTCTCTGTTTTCTCCTCTGTTTTACAGAGCTGTCACTTGACAGGATGTTATTTGGACAGGAATTCTACAAGTATGCACAACCCCAGCAGTCAGCACTTCCCAGGAAGATGACGCAGCATTCTCTGCCCCTCCAGCTCCATACAGTATCTGCTCATCTAGCAGTAAACACCTGTGGTTTTGTAAAGACACTGCTGTTAGGCACCAGAGGCAGTCCTCACAGGAGTCCCAGCTGTGTGCATTCAGTGGCAGCAGGATAATGCAGAGTGCAGCTGGGTAAATGCAAATTTATAGAAATAAGGATTTAGAAAGTTCACTTCATACCCCTCCTTAATTCTGCCATATTCATTTAATCAACCATTAAATCAAAACCATTAGTTTACCTCTGCTTAGATGAAGTTAACCAGCATTTAACACTGCACTGTAAGGGAATGGTATCAGACCCCTAATAAATGTTATGAAGTTGAAGAAACTTGACTCAAAAGCAAGTTCACTGATTCCTGAGTCTCTGAAACTGGAGGTTTCTTTCCTCACAACACATCCTCATTCTTCCTGTTATTTTTTAAACTAATTTATGACATGACATATCTCATATAACAAATGGTAAATGGGTTTCTGGCTCCCCTGTATCATTTGCCTCTTTTTGCTAGAAACTTCTTGATAATTCTTTTCCAAAACTTCACTTTGTACACTGAGACCATTCTCCTCATTTCTGGAAGCCCTGCCTAGAGCTGAAAGATGCAGAAGACCTGCACACCTCCTAGTGTAGATCCAGCCACATGCTGGCTAGGAATGTATGGCATTCCAAGTCCCAGAAGCACAATGTAAAAGGTGGAAAATGGAATAATCACACACATCAGAAATGGCTTATTTCACATTCCTGTCTGTGCACAGCTTGCAAACCTGTGGAGGCTGTGAGTTTCCTTAAGTAACTGAAAACTATGCATGAAAATGTACCGTTTTCCAGCACAATTCTCAGTCTGTTGTCAGAAAAATTCCTGAAACATTTGTCATTCCAAATGTGTAATTTGAGTGGGGTTCCCAGAACCTCAGCTCAGCAGACAGGCTTTTGCTCCTTTGTCACAAAAAACAGGTAGGTAACTATAGTATGTAAGTATGAAAAACTGAGATTGTAAGCTCTGGGAGTTTTTTAAAGTATTCTTCCAATTCCTATTAGCCCTTTGCATCCACTCCCCACATACTTCTCAGGGATTTCTGTCTTTAAAAAAAGCCATTCAAAGTAACAAACTCCCTTCCTTCTTTAAATCTGTCTCGCCCCTTTTCTGTTACAATGAAAACATTTTCAAACAATGCTGGACAGGGAGAAGTTCAGCTAAGATCTGGTTTTATACTGACCTGCTCTTATCCTGTATGCACCCCAGCTTTATAGAGTTTTTTTAGTATCTTACGCTAGTTTTCATTTCCAAGCGTTAGTGAGACAGTATTATTTTAATGTTATTTGAATTGTGATAGTGTCTAAAACTTCAGCTACACATAAACTGTGATATCTCCTGTGCAAAGTAAGAAGTCACAGTCCCTGCTAATTTAAGACAGAAGCAGCCATTCACTCCGCTCTGGCACGATCATCCCCTTCCCTGTATTTCCAGTAGACTTTCTTCATCAGTTCATGAATGTCCAAGTGATTTTGTTTCCAGCACTCACTCTGTGAGACTATTTCACAATCTAACAGGTCTCTCTGTCACAAGGTTCTTCCCGCAATTCAGCCTGTTTTTGCTGTTTCCTTTTTAAAGTGCAACATTTCTGTTTGTATTGCCCAATCCATTTCTTAGAAGGGAATCCTTGTTAAGGGCCACAATGGGGTTTTGATGGTTGGGTTGTTTCACATTTGGGATGTCTTCCCAGAGAAGTAATATGCTTCTTATAATTTACTCATTGTGCATTTTGAAGTACAAACTCTATAAACAACTATAATGAGCTATCAGAATGTTCAGCAGTAGAACAGTATCCACCTGTAGCTACATATAGAGTAAATTTTCTTTATCCCAGGCTTCATCTGTAGTATTTTCTTTATATACTACCCTGTTTACCACTGACTGCTTTCACTGTCGTCATTCTTGCATCATTTTTTGTTGACAACTGTGAAGCTCTGAGAGTCCAAAGAGAAATGAAGAGTGTTGTATGTAATGCCTCAGGTTTTAGATTACCATTTTTTAAATTAGGTGGCATAGGGAAAAGTAAAACATTCCTTTATTTGTAGGCTGGGCATGCATATAGTTTCTAACTCCATGCTTTTCTTAATCCTTAAAGAGCCTTTGCAGATACAGTCTGACTTTAGATTTAAACAAATAAATTAATCCCTGGACTAAATCTGCTGTCAAATGTCACTCTACATGCAACAAATGTTCAACCCCACAAACTTTATAAGATGTGCTAGGTCTGAATGATTTATAATATTAGGAAGACCATAATCCTAGTGACCTCACTTCTAAAAACTTACTGGTTTCCAGTTGATAAATCTAAACCACAGCAGATGGAATCATTATCCTCTGAGTTTGTATATGTCTATTGGTCACTGCATTTTTCAGGCAGAAGAAATCCTGTTTGCGATTAGAGTGAAAGCACAGTGGCTGCCAAACATCTGTGAGAAATTGAACACTATTCATTTATAATCTGAAACCTGAGCGGACAACTAGTTGTTGGCCTCTTCCGTCTAGACTGATAGTGTTCCCCACCCCCACTTCCAAGTGAAAGGGTCAGCCAGGAACCTGCAGAACAGAAAGGAAATGGTCCAAATGACTAACACTTTTCATTCAAGTAATCAGCGTTCACTTGTGCAGTTTTCTTCCACTTCCATCAAAACATCAGTAAGAGGAAAGCATGGTTTTGAAGTTGACAGCCTTGAAAATAAAATGCCTGGCAGAGGTTCTAACGAAAGGCATGCCCTGCTTTTAATTTGTATTACATAGAGGGCCTCTAAAGTGAAAAAGCATGCAGTATGCTCAAGGCCCCTTGCAGCTGAAAGTCTGGAATGAGAGTAAGTTTATCTATGCCCTCACTTTATTTACAGTTCTTTCCACATGAAGATGCTTTTTTAATCACTCGGAGTTTCATCCCCAGCTCTTTCTTTGGTCATTCACCTCTAATAAAAGCTTGTCATACAAAGAACACTGTGGAGTGTTAGTTAAGCTTCCCAAATTATGCTGAAGCTGAAAAAAAGAGAAGTATTTTAGTCCTTCATTTGACAGTGAGGTAAAGTGATTTCTGGCAATGTTTTTTTAGAAAAAAATGGTGAGAGAAATGTCTAAGTTTACATGCCAACATTCCCAGTGAGGAGCAGCTACAGGCAGAGGCTGAATTTTGTAGGGTCCATCATTCAGAAATTCAGCTGAATTACTAGTTTATAACGTAGGCTGTGAAGCTGTGCATCTATAAGAAGATTGCTACTTCTGCTGTACTGATGTGGCCATCATGAATTAAACATCATTGTACTACAAGATGCAAAGACTTGGGTTCAGTTAATGACTATTAGCATGTAGCCAGCATAATACAGTTAATAGGTCAAGATCTCAACAGAGATGATTCCCAATGAAACTGGAGTTAATGCCATGACAGATCACAGTATCCCTGGAAGAAAGCTGGAGAAACATGATGCTGATGGGGGCTCATAGATTTAATCCACTCTTGAAGTCTACCTTTTATGCAAATACGAGCTGTGCTTTTACACTTCAGTTTCTGCCTTGTTCACCTGTGAGGCAGGAGGGTAACAGCGTGCAAGATGATCCTATTGTTATTGAAACCAAGCTTTCAGCAGTCAATCATTATGAAAGTTTTGTACCAAGTAGATTTAAAGCATTTGTGAAGTAACATCTGTGATTAAGAAGACAAAATGCCTCTTTTTTAGTTCCCATGGCATTATCTCTACAGAGAGCTTGATGTTTGCTCTTTTAAAAATGTTAAGTAAATCCGTGAATTCTATTGTACGTTTATCCATCTTAATAGCACAATTGCTCTGATTCATGGCAAGCGCATTTTGATTTTAATGACACAGTATCTAATAGTTTTATGCTAAAACCTCAGTCACATTCCTCCTGTTTAGCTTTTGCTCTGGGTATAAACCCAGAACTGGTCACAGAACTGCAAGCCTGTAGAAAGATCAAAGAGGCAGTTAAAAAAATGAAGCAACAACACATAACTGTAAAGAAGATTGCTGATAAACACATCACCCTGGGTGCAGTGATCACAGTACAGTTATGATCACTCGCAAAGCATGAGCTAAATTTGGTATTTGACTTACGAGACACAAAGCTTGTAAATACATTTCAGCTTACTTCCAGTAAAATCAGTTTTTATTAGTACAGAGTCTAGACTGAATGGAGATTGGAATTCAAATCTCCATAGATACTATGCAGTTAGTATATGAGATAATATTTGATGAATATACCTGCCCAAGAAAACATCCACTCTAAAAAGGACAGAAGGAGACCTGGAAGAAAGGTGCTGTTTTTCCCATTTTACAGGTTGGAAACTAAGCTACAAAATGGTTTCAAGCTGAACCCAAAATATAATGATTTTGACGGGCTTTGGCTAGACTCTTGCATTTTATCAACATTGCTTCCAAATGTCACCTCAGTAAGTGCCAGACTGTACACAGTGCAATGCAAGGGGGCTTGGCAGGAGGGTTGTATAATGCAGGCTGCTCTGTGGAATGTGTGATACAGGCAGAAGAGACATCGCTGATCACCACCA
Source organism: Forpus xanthops (assembly GCA_032466535.1). NCBI lineage: Eukaryota > Metazoa > Chordata > Aves > Psittaciformes > Psittacidae > Forpus > Forpus xanthops. The sequence goes on from JASSUY010029242.1 coordinate 84,126, forward strand.
CGAAAGTCTGCAGGCACATATGGGAGGTTGCTGTACACCTAAGTGTTTCTGGAGACTTCCCTTACTTTACCAATGGTGTGTCTTTATGAGTCCCCCAAGGCAAACAAAATTTAAGACTAAGATTGTGAGGGAATTTGGTTTTAAGTATGTCATCAAAGGCATATTTTTACCCACACATTCTATAGTTCAATGTTATAGGAATGAATTTATACTTAAACTTCCCATACTTCAGAAATAACCTGTTCCTCTGAGTCCTTAAGAAATGAAACAGTTGAGTTCACCCAAACCCAGGCAAGTTTGGATGATGCTTTTCCAGGTCTCCGGAGTCTGCAAAAGTAGGACAAGAAACCTCATACAGATCTCTGTGACTTCAAGGACAGTTCTGTGCTGGTGTGGCTGATGAAGTGCTCCTTTAGCTCAGACTTCATTCTTCAGAATCCTCTGGGCTGGTCTGATCCTGTGCACAGGATCCCAGGGATGTGTGCTGGCACTATACAGACATCCCTCCCAGCACCTCCAAATGGGTGCATTACACATTATGGAATGTGGAGAGAAACTCTCATTCCGATGATTTAAGAAGACTACAATTAATGAACTAAATCCATGACACTGCCAAATGAAATGAAATGAAACTCAAGAATTGAGGGTTTCTGTACATTCCATTCCTCACTGAAGCTTTGTCAGCCAGCTCACATTTTTACAAGCACAATGGATTCCTGATTGCTAGATTGAGTTTTGTACTTTATTATTTGATTTTAATCACTATTTTAAAAATAAAATTTAATTCTGACATATAAATATATTCTCATTTAGATCACACTGCATTTCATAATGTATTCTTTACAATTTTAAAATTAAATGGTTATTAATATTGCATTTTCCATCGTGTTTCCACATATAAAATTACAGCACTGCTGTTAAAAGATGTCTGGTAAATGTAGAACAAGCCACTTGCAAAAGATGAATTTGTTGCTTTCAATTTTCAGCAAAGCACATTAGGCCAACATTTTAAAGCTACAAAATAAATACATTCTTGCAACCACAAACGAATACAATGTCTTTGAGATAGTATCAAGTAATATCTAGCCATAAGTAGGTCTGAAAAAATCAAAATTCAACCCGTTTACAATGTGCCTTATGAAACAGAGTTTAGTGCTGCAGATTCTGCAGGCTTTATGTTGCCTGTTAAAAACTGCAGAATGGATCAAAATAATCAACTATAACATAATGAATGGAAACATGTTTGTTTCCTTATTGCACCTGATGAACTTAAGTTTGACAACACATTTTGTAATCCTGCAGCCTTTGACAGCTGCAGTTGCTCTGCTGTGTAGTTCTTCTCGAAAACATCCATTCTCACCTTTCTTCTTTAGTGTCTTCTGAAGTTTCTAACACAGCAAATTCCCTTATACCATAACATGCAGATAGTAGTAAATAAAACTATTTATTTATTTTCTGCTGGTACTCAAATTCAGACCTCCTGATATAAATCCTAGTCTCACAGTTTTCTTCTTAATTAGGAATTCTTGGAACAATACAAATGCATTCATATTTTTAGTACACAATATGCCTTTTCCATCTGCAAGGCACTTATTTAAGATACTTCCCTTTCCCACTGGCTAAACTGTTTTAATATTCTTGATTGAGTGGATGGATTTATAATTGTATTCTTATTAGAGTATGAGATAATATTCAGATTATTGCCTTCATAAAACAGACGAAATAGTATATCAGAAATAAAATTAAAGTTTAAATGCTCCACCCCTGGTGGTGCTCAAGGCCAGGCTGGACAGAGCCTTTGGTGACATGGTCTAGTGGGAGGCATCCCTGCCCATGGCAGGGGGGTTGGAACTGGATGAACTTAAGGTCCTTTCCAACCCAAACCATTCTGTGATTCTATGGTTCTGTGAGTACCTTTTACATGTTTAGCATTTGTTATCAGTGGAACAAACCAGATGACTCCTGAACCATTTAGTAGCTTAAGAAAATAATCTTCATAAATGGAAGGCCACTGCACACAACAGATACTCAACACAGTCCTGTGCTACAATAAGGTATAATTTAACTCGTTATTGGCCACCTCCAAGGAAAGTATGAGAGAACACGTAGGTAGAAAGGAGAAGAAAAAGGGAAGAGCCATGCCTTGGAGGTGCAGTATACGCTGGAGCATAGTAGGCTGGTCATAACAACTCAGCTAATCAACAGTCTAACCTCTCTCCTGCTAAGATGACATTGTGTTTCAGTTGATAATGCAACTTCCCAGCACCACTGTGCTTCAGAACAAGTTGTACTTGGCAGAATGCCATGGTGCTGAGTGATCCTTCTCCTGCGGGATTCCAGAGCTTCCACAAACACAACAGGTCACTTCCCACTAATGCGACATGAAAGAAAGAGATTGAAAATGTCCCTGTAGACACTGGCTGCCTGCTGAAATCAGTATGCAGAACCAAGCTCTGTTTAAAATGCCCAACTTAAAGGGAACTCACTTGCTACTTGTCTCGGCCCAGCCTGTCCCCTGCAGGAGGGGTTGCATGGGTCCCCCCGAACTCTGTTCCTTGCCTCCCGTTGTGCACCACACCCTTTGTCTCACACAGGCCCCTTCATGCACTGACCCACTGCGTTGTGACCCCTATGCCATGCACTGCCCCCCATCATACAGGAACCTCAGCACACTGACCCCCCCAAACCTTGCATACTGTGCACAGGACTCCTCTCCATGCACAATTCCCCCATATACTGCAGTGACACCCCACCATACAGCCCCATGCCACAGCCCAGGACCCTCCTGGCCACTCAGCCATGGGGACACACAGTGTAGTGTGTGGGGTTTGCATGCCCACAACCATCCCCAAAGCAGAGGGGTGCCCTGGGGTGCAACCCCCAGGGCCAGCCCACACTGTGCTTAGGCAGTGCATTCAAGGCTGGGCTGGATGTGGTTCTGGGCAACCTGATCTAGTGGAAAGTGTCCCTGTCATTGCAGGGGTTGGACTGGATGAGCTTTGAAGGTCCCTTCCAACCCATTCAAACCATTCTAAGATTCTCACTCCTTCTTTCCCATCCTGACTTACCTCACCCACATAGACATGCTGGTACACTAGACATGGCTGGAGGCTGACAGGAACAGCCACAAACTAGTGAATTTCAGTCTTTTTGAATGAGCACACATCCCAGCTTAGGATTCTAATGCCTGAATACCAAATGCTAACAGGGATAGCCAGTACCTGTGGTACTAGAAGGAACATACAAGTATGTTGCAACACTTCAAGTGTTTCAGTCTTCTTATCACTGAAAACACCTTTTTGTAAACTTCTGTATATTTGAAGGCTTTTGTATTTTCTGTATTCTATAAATGTAAAATAGTATTTTTCGGGTGTAAATTAGTACTGCATAAATTGTCTTTTATGTTCTTCTAAAATAGGAAATGCCTTAGCATTAACCATTTGGCTTAGCAATGCACCTAAAGGTACCTAAGCAAATGCTGGAGGAACCCATTTTTTCTTTTCAGATCAGATTAATTTCAATGTTGCTTTCAGAGCACACAGGCAAAACCAACAGTTGAAGTCTGAGTGAGCAGAACGGCATACAGATCAAATGATGAGCTACAAAAATTGGCTAGTTTTTAATGTTAGAAAATGGGATCACAAAACTATAAAAAGGAAGATGAAAATTGTTAAAGCACTTTGGAAAGTAATCCATCAGCATTACTATTGATGCCACATGTTACATTTCAGAAGAGGATGTCAAAATACCTGGAGAATTACTGATTTAGCTCTAGCAGGCTTACAGCTACCTAGACTTCTCTCCCAAACGTGTTGTGGTCATACCAAGGAGAGTAAAACCTTAACAGAAATCAGAACTAAATCAATTCACACAATTTCAGGTATAAACCACAGTATCCAGGAAAGAATAACAATTTAAATTGGGATGGTTTGATTCCTAAACAGACTTTAGAAGCCTCTGGAGGCCACTCCATACAGAATATGACTGTAAGAATGCCAAGAATATTTTAATCATGCACCATCTTCTATGTTTCATTATTTCTGCATTAATGAGTAAGTGAACTGTGAGAAGATGTTGGAAAAAACAGGAGAGAGAAAACATACATGGATTAGCCAGGCATTTTGGGGATTTTTAAATAATGTCATTTAAGTCATGCCTCTGTAGTCCAGCTGTACACACCAGCACAAGCCAATCACCACTTACTGCTCGTATTGTTTCTGTGTACCCACTTGTATGAGGACTGGAGCTGGCTGCTTACCAGTCTCCCTGTTTCCATGGATTATCTCCTCCATTTTGATGTGCTTTCTGAAGCCCTAAAGCAACTGAATATTAAAATAAAATGAAGAGCCTTTTCTTGATTCCTCATAGTCAATTTAGGAATATAGTTAAGTCAAAATTTCTCCTCTTGTGGAGGTATGAGTCCGACTCCATCAATATGTAATCACAAGCAGTTTTATTTTGGAAACAGTAATAGAAACCTGTATCAGCTGTTTTTAATGGGATGTGGGTCTTAAAACTCTTTCTATGTTCTCAAATATTGTTTAATAGACTTACTATCAATTTTTCTTCTTTTGATATTATACCATATACTATTCATTGAGACACCATAAGAGTGCAAATAAAGAAGATAGATACATTCTCCTTCTGTGCTTGCAATTCTTTACCCTGGCTCTGTGCAAAAGTGCTCTAGTACATGGATTCAATCCACAACTACAAATCACATTCACACTTATGTAAGTTCTTAAATCACAGTTATAGTGAGGCTAAAATTTGACTCTCTGTTGCTTTTCTGTTGCTGTTTTTGATTTTCCTACTACACTAGCCTGACCTAATGTGCTTCATAAACATGAAACACTAGAAATGAAGGGGGGAAAAAAAAAGGATTAACTGAAATTCTCTCACTTACTATAATGTAATTACTATTACTGTAACAGCTTGAGCCAGTTTTTCTTTGTGGATCTAAGGATGGAAAGTTTGAGCAGTATTTCTTTTCCAAATCATATTATAATTGCCCCAGACCGAGAAACAGACACCTCAGAAAGGCCTTGTCTGTCACAAACATGGGAAACCTACTCAGAGACGAATAAATAACCAGGTGGCCAGACTGAGCTGCATACCAGACTGACGAGATGCACTGAGCTACATATTCCTACAGCTACAAAATTTACTGTGCAATCTGATTCTTGGCTCTTCCTCTATCCTTCACTTCTTACTCACTCAAGTGAGAATCTTCCCTCTTAACCTCTTAGAGTTTATCTTCTAAGGGAGCCTTTGACATGTGTGATTTTTTAAATTGGCTTTTACAAGTAAAAGCATATTGTTATCAACTGGGGTCTTCTCATTCACCTGCACAGTGACTTCTTTAAAGATTGTGACAGATCTGTGACTAAAGTTGAGTTGACTTTTCCTGACTATATCACATTTATTACTGTGTGAACTTCACTCCAGTAGTAGCAATACTGCTCTAGTAGCTTCTATTCATTTGCCTGGTACAGTTTTCAACAGTAGGATGATTATCCTAACAGAGGGAAACATTATGTGTACTTTCTCTTGCATATCACAAAGACAGATTTCCAAGACAGACGTTCATTTGCACATCAGTTAGCAGCTGGGCTCTTGCATAAGCCAGTACACTGCACTTGAATGCTAGGTGGCTGATTACAGAACTTCCAAAATGCCATATTAGCTCATGAAAAATAATTCTACTGAAGGCAGGGTGCAGGAAGTCATTCAGGGTAAGAGAACTCAACAAAAAAAAACTTAGAAAAAGCTTTACATGAACATGCATAAGCTAATTAGAGTATTTCTGTGTATTTTGGTATACTCTTTTGTTCAATTTCAAAGCATAGACTTTAACAAAACCAGAGCGGTGTCAAAAGTATAGGGTATCTCTGACCTGCAGGCTGAAATGCACCATGGAAATAAATACTCAAACCTGTCTTATAGGGTTAGATCAGGTGCCAAAAGCAGTCTAGCTGGGGTGTCAGGGAATTCAGTTAGGCAAGTTAACAAACAGAACCCTACCCTTGTTTAAGATGACTCAATTCATCCATTATAACAATAACTCAGGAATGCTGGGCAGTTTACAATGGAACTATCATGGATTTTATCCAGTAACAACATACTAAAATGAAGACTTTCTGAAACCAAAGATTTGCCCACAGTACAATGTAGGGCACTGTAGAAATACCTGCCCCTTCCTGGGCTATACTTGAACTGGAGGTTATGGGGAATGTTTACACAGCCCAGTGTTGGGCAAAGTAGCTGCACAGCTATTTTGCAAAGGCTGCTGACTCAGTAAGCCTGAGCAGAATACTCTGCTGGTACAGCTATGCTTCTTTCAGGACCTGAGCTATCTCTGAACTACACAGCACAATGAAAACAGCCTTGAGACCTCTCTGTTTACTTCCAGATCAGGCATGGCAGGTATAACAACTAGGTTAGCTTCTCAGGTCACTTTTCCAATATAACCTCAGGTCCTTTGGAGGAAATATTTCTGTCGGCAAGAAGAAGGCAGACCAAAGCTTTTAATCCACCCATTTTATGCATCTTCATTGAGACTACCAACCGCTTTTTTAAAGAAAGTCAAGCTATGATAGGTAGCAGCTCAGGGGCTGCCTCATGTTACAGCTAAACGTATTTACTATTAGCTTGTACCAAAAAAAAGTTAAGTGTCCCTGCCCATCAGCTCCTGGCCCCACATTCCCAACCTCTTTTGTGTCATAGAAAAGCCTTAAAACTTTGACATCCTATTTCTAAATTCCTGCAGTAGAAATTCAAACTGCTCACTTGTATCTTACAACTCCAGTAGTTACGAAGTAGAAGGTCTTGCTCAATCTCTGCTGCTATAACCAACAGAGAATCTTCTGCCTATCAGGTCTGTGAAACCTAAGGCTTGCTTTACTTGACAAATATGTATTTATGTTTCTGACTAGATCCCACAGTGGATTCTTTTGCAAAAAAAAAAGTTTCTTCTAATGCTGCACTCTCAGTCCTCTGCTCCTGATTCCCTTCCCGTAACACATCTTTCCAAGGTTAACAGCGCACCGTGATTACATGTAGAGAATTGCATAGGGAAAGGTTGAGAGGATAAACACGACACAAAGTGCATATCCAGCAGAACAGTATTTTAAAATCAGCTTTGCTTCTTCATTTTTAGAGTGATCCTGTGTGTTTTTTTGTAACAACTGTTTATTATTTGGGTTTTTTTGGCTAACAGGAATTTTTTTTTTTTTTTTTTTTGCAGAAGAATTTCCTTACTGGGCAGGATAATCAGAAATAGCTCAAAGCAAAAATGATTCTTAAGTTGGGAAAAAAAACTGAAAGGAGCATTACACCTTGCCAAAAGCCTGTGAGATGAACATTAAGAAAGTACACTATAAACTGATATTATGGACTTGGTGGTGCTCACACCTCGACACAGAACTGAATACAAGGTATGTTTTTTGTTTTACCCATAAACCTTCTTTCTAGATTAAGAATGAAAGGAATCACAGACCAGCTGCCTCATCTAGCCCTTGAAGCGCAGGACATTTTTGTCTTGTAGCGACTAGCAATGAGGCATTGAGCAACTTGATTGTTACTTTAGCTGTGGTGGGACATTAACAGACAAACAAAAGGTTCTTAGTGCTTGTCCTTAAATCCCAGCCTGCCCTTTTAAGATGGTCTTGTTCCCATTCCTTCTCATAAGCCTAACTCACAGAATCTGTTATCCTCCATTCACTATTATGTCTTTACTGAAAAACAGCAAATGTAATTTCTGTCAGCTGAGGATCTAAATCAGATCCGAACTTAAATGTCTGTTAAACTTTTGTTTGTCCATTCTACTCAAAAACAAAAACTCCAGAGCTCTGTCTTAAGAGAAACTGGAAAGATCTGCTGTTGGGTCTTGCAGTCTGGTTTCAGTAACAAATAAAGATACAGCTCATTCCTCCAGGGAAGTATTGATATGAATCATCCTATTCAAGAAAAGGTGTATTAGAAGAGAGTGAATCATTGTTTGCTCTATGCAGTGCTCCAGAACATTGTAGGTACAAGTATTATTCATCCAGATGTGTAGCAACTTCACTAAAAACACTCTTCTTAAGTACACATAGCCCTTCTGGAATGTGTAACTGCCTTACTTTGGGACCAGCTATTCCATTCTGCACATACTGATAGAAACAAAATCACTCTAAGCACAATAATAAGCCTGGTATTATCAGTGTGTGTATCTTTTTTCTCCTGGTAGTCTGCCCACACAGACTGAAAGCACTCAATCACATTTGATCTTGAAAACTAAACATTACTAACCCTGGTTAACATTTAGATGGGAGGTCATAAAACGCAGAATCACAGCTGAGGTAGAACAAAGAACTGTGACTGACTTTTCAATAAATGTTATGCCATATATATCAGAAGACTGATTTTATTTAGTCCTACTGTTACTGCAAAATTGCTGAGGAAGAAAAGGAATACAAGAATTATTAATTCCAATTCCTATGTTTAGTTGCAAGCAAAGATATGCTTTCAGCAAAGTAAACAGGAAATAGTATTTCAAGAAACATGCATTTCTTAATCTAAGCCAGTGCTACTTACAGTTAATTACAAAAAAGTGATATATTAATATACAACTAAAACCACCCGCAACTGAATTTAGCCTAAAGGTTTTCACTGTAAACACTGTCACCTCTGTAGCATTAGAAATTGCATCTTTAAACGTGTATGAAAATTGTATGAAAAAGGAGATGATCCTTACTTGCCAACAGGATGGAAGAGGGACAACAGAATACTATTATAATCAGGTACTTGTATTCTCTTTCTGAAGAAAACGAAGTCCAGTTTTCCCCCTAGAGTAGATACGGCTGTTTTGTATGTCACAAATTACAAGAATGCCAGTGATTGACTGCAAGATAAATGCAACATTTAAAACAACCAATCATTGCTGTCAGCTGACAATAGGTTCCTTATTCACTATTAGGCAAATAGTGCTTTGATACAGCTCATGGACTGCTGGAAAAGAAATTGGTAATAAAATGAATTGAAAGATTTTAGAGGGCCTGAGCCTATCAGCATGTTTGAGCTGGGCGCAACATCTCTGTGAATGAAGTTGACCGCACAGGATGCAAGTGCTGTGTTCGCTACATGCCCACAGGAGATGAGATGGGATCCTCTAACAGTACATGTGCACACCCTTTCAAAATAATTTTTTTCCATATTCGTATAGTATCTAAAGAAAATTAGAAATCAAGATTCTTTATCTGTTTAAATTACTTATATTAATCCTAGTTTAGTTTACAGTTTAGTTTATATTGATTTAGTTATTTTCAACTATTCATTTTCCTTGTCTGCAGAAGATTAGAAAACCCTTCACTTACAGCTTTCCTTTATAAAAGCTGCCCCAGAAAGCTCACAATGGCATTCTTACATATTGTTATCATACATATTCTTACATATTCTTACCTATTGTTAGGTTTTCACAATTCAGAACATTTTCCAATCTTTTATAAAATTATTTATGCTTAGGAGTATGTGCATCACTAATAGGAGGCCATGTGCTCTGGACCTTTAACTAGCACATGACTGGGCAGGATTTGCCCCTAAAAGGAGTAACTACAACAAAATAATCCATCGGCCTTTTGCTCTAACCCACTCTAACCCATGATCTTATGAGCATTGAAGGTCTGTGTAAGACATTATTGCCAACATATATATAGCTTCTGTGTCATGCCTGATGTGTGAACAGTTTGAGTGAGGCTCCGTATCAAACCTACATCACTGGATTGGCAACTGAAGTGTAGGTATTTCAATACTCTGCTGCACAGACTTCAAGGTCCTGGGAGTGAGCTGCAGACTTACGCAGTTCTGTCCAATTGTGAAGCAACACAACCTGTAATAGCTGTTATTATTTCCCTTCTCTGGAACGTCTTTCTTATGACGATCTCTGGGTTATACAGCTAATAAAGACAGACCACATGTAGATATAAGAAGCATTACAAAAGAACTGTTCTGGTGTAAATGTCCAGTTTTTAGTTATGAAAAAAGACTCTGAGACTTGTTTTATGTTATTATAATTGGAAAGAATATTCTATTTCTAGATTCAATTCTCTTGCAAATTCTGAAATATTTTACAAAGTCACAAAACCAGTCAACTTCTGGAGTGCATTAATGTTGTTCCATGACTACAGCTGGCTGCATTACAGCCCAACATGTTGACTCTTAAACTTAGTGTCCCTCTGTTATTCTTACAAAACCTTGTTCTTGTGTGTGGCACAGAAACTTAGGATTCTCTTAAACAATACATTTCTAGAGGCTCATTCTTGGTAGTCAGTTAATCATGTGTGAACTCCCTGCAAGTACTTAAAAAGCAAGCCAGAACAGTTGTGTTGACTCAAGAGTGCACTATACCACCTTTCGGTCAGGTAATGTACACAAGAGGAGTCCCTCTCATTACAGACACTGCCAAAGGGTCAAATTCTTGCCCTTTTTGGCAATCCAGAAGCATAGCTCTGTTAGATGCTTTAAAAATTAGAGAAATGTATGCAATTTTTGGCACTCTGACTTGCTTCTGCTTTACAGGCACGCTCTAGCACCCTTTATCCTCTTCAAATGAGATCCTAAACACATGGGAAGACAGAAAAATAAAGGGCACTTACCCTTTTATGATTCTAAATATCTAAGTCATCTTAAAAGTGGTACTTTCACTACTTTAATCTTAATATTTTCATGCATTGATTGCTATATCTCCACAAACATTTCATTCGTACAGACAGATCATGTGGAAGTATTTTAGCATCCTACAGATTCAAAAGCAAGCCCCAAAAATTTATCAGCAGCAATGGAAATAAAGTGCAGCAGTTTCTTTGCATGAGAATTTAGACAAGCAAATCCAGACTGCATCTAAACATCCATGAGCATCAAACATTTGAGAAGATGCATGTGAATAATAAAGTTCTTACCAGAGATTCAACAGGGTAGACTTTCCCATACTGTATTTGGAATAAAAAAGTCTTGGTCACTCATTCAACAAATTCGGGCAAATTTATATGAGTTTTAGCAAAGCAACTTTAGGTATCACCAGCTTTCAATTATTTGATATCCCAAACACTTGAACCTTGTTTCAATTCTGAACAATATTCAGAAGTATTTCATGTAATGTTATTCAAGAAATCACTTCACGAACATGATCCTAGGAAAAGTACACTGCATTGTATCTGTGTGAAGACACCAAAGTTCAGAGATCAGGCAGGTGACAAACTGACAGAAACTCCAAATTTCAAGACACAGAAACTGTAATTTAGTATATTTTTTAAAACCTTTCCTATCTTTGGTAACTGATCTTACTTCCTATGAGGCTGCTCTAGATTTACTATGCTGCTAAGAAGAGAACAAGTCTCAGAGAAAGGGGAATGAAGTGCACTCATATACTTTTGACACACTCTAATGTTTTTTGCAGCGAAAGCACCACCTTGCTTCCTTTTTTTGCTCTTAAAAGAGTAAGATAGAATTCTCTTTCCACAGCTTGCAGAAACAAAATTAACTAACATGCACAGCACATGACTCCACACTACCTCCCATTTTAGGCTGCACCCACTCCCAAAATAGCAGTGCTTGTGCCATGCAGTGTTAGTTCACACCACAACAGCGCTAGTGGATACGTATTTATTATGGACTGCAGGCACAACAAGGAGAGTGTGTTATTAACTGTGTGAATAGTAAAAATGTGAATTTTAATTGACAGTTGGCTAAGAAAATCAAGTAAGTTTGCCTAAGAAATATATTTGCTTACAAAAAGTTTGAAAATGAATACAATTAAATATGTATTTCAGCTTTGCCCATGCAAACATGAGCAGCCTGTAGCAATCTTCGTTATCTCAACTTATTCAGTACTCCAACACAGAACTGTTTTAAGTATATGACAATGACATGATGTTGTTGCAGAATATTACATGGTGTTTGTATGAAAACTAATCTCTGACTGCTCTCCCATGAAACAGAAAAAAATTGGATTTTCTACAGATAAACCCCACCTAGTCCAAGTCACAATGCTACTACTACACAGCAACTTCTTTCACTCCAAAACCCTGGAAACATGTCAAAACCTTTCTAAAAATACTGTTTTCCTTTTTCCATATAAGTAAGCAGAGGCAAAGATACTGTAAGTGACTTAAGTGTGAATATAATCCAACACCCATTATAAACATTAAATTACACTATCTTTCTAAAAGAAGTCAGGAAGTGATACCTGACTGCAGATGTATTTGTCATACTATTCCCAAAGGATATTATGAAACACTGTTCTATTAAATCTTCAGATTTATTATCAATAATAATGTTAATTGACTTCATTAATGACATTTAAATCTTGCCACAAACAAACAAACTAGTTTATGTACTTTGGAACTGTAAATCATAGTTTCTTTTGGCTTGTCTACAAAGAAGTGTAACATGGATGCATAAACATGCGGTTAATCTCCAGAGATAGTGGCTTTGGCGGATCACAGACATTCTGAGTCTTTTATAATCAACAGATGAAACTCCTGAGGTGAGTGTCTTTTAGACCTAAACCCACTGGGATGGCAGGATGCCTCTTGGATCCAGGAATAAGGCATTTGTTCTAGCAATGACTGAAGAGTTTTCATCATCCCACTAACAACCACAGATTGAAAATGTAACAATTCCAGAAATGGTTAATTCTACACTATATTACACACATAGTCTACTGAGTTACGCACATCAACAGGAAATGCAGCAGATAATACAGCAAACATTATGTAAAGGATGTAAACAGTATTATCTCTAAAGAAATATTAATGACCTCTTCTTTCAGGAATCCGTCTTGATTTCCTATGAATTGAATGACATAGTTCAAGATAGAGAAACATGATGAAACAGTGGAGGATGTTTCTTGAGGGAGCAGGAACAGGAGTTTTCTGGATGAAGATAAAGGGGACTTAATAGGAGCAAATTAAACAGGAATAGATTAAAAAAAATTGATCTTGAAATTTTCCACGCAAGTTTTATTTTCCAAAGTTTCTGAAATACACTTTCTCATTTATCTTCAGGAATCTCAATATAGTTTTTGTCTGAAAGATTAGGTTGCTAGCTGCATTAATGACAGAGCTAACCATCAACAGAAAATAAGTCCTCTGGGTTTCAAAGAAGCTTTAAAAAACAAGAGAAATCAAATTCCATCTAACAAAACCAATAGGAATTTCTGGACTACAATGTGATTCTGAAAATCTGCATTGCCAAAGGTGAATTTTACATCATATTCTAATTCTCAGACTTGGAGCAAGTCTTCTTTCAGAAAGAATGCCATTTCAGAGGTGCAATGGACTGCACTCTCCATGAAAAGGTCTGTGCTTCCTGTAATTAATGTACTAACAGGCTTCAAACTGTTTTTGGGATGATTCTGTTCAAATTCTTTTTAGCCCTGCCATTAACAGACTTTGGCCTTTTATCTTACCATCTCAGTTTTCTGCAGTTCCTCATTTTCAGTCCATTTGAAGTGCTATTTCTGGGTTTATATTTGTATTGTAGATATGATACAATGAACATTTCCTTGATTTTTTAATTTTCCTTTTATCAGTTATCTTTATTTTTTTACAAGTAAAAATTTGGGAGCAACAAAGATGTGAGGCAGAGAAACTATTGATGACCATGATGACCATATACTCCTCCTCGTGCTGAAGACAAAACAAAAAGTACTGAGCAATTATTACTAATTATTCAACTAAATTAGATTTCTATTAATTTAATATTCTATCCCATTGTAAACTTTTTCTGTTGTAGTGACGTTACTGATGTAGATTCAAACCGAAGACCTTTCCTAAATGTAATGCCACAGACCGTGGATCCAAATTTCAGCCTAACCACTGAATGAACCTGGGGTCCAGTCCCAGCAGCAGCATGTTTCCTTACCACCACCACAGGCATGGCTTCAGAACTGACTCAGCTGCAATGATGAAAACCCTGAAACCACTGACATCCTTTCTCGTAACACGATGAATTTTTCTTGCCTGTCTCCCATTCAAGTACAGACGAGGACCAGCTCTGCTTAGTTTCTGGGATATTACATGATCCTACCTCAAGCACAAAAGCATTTCAACTAGCATGCTTATTAGCTTTCTTCATGTTAAAGTGATTAACATGTTACCTCTTGCTAATTTGTGACTCAAAGGACAAGACATTCATCACTGCCCATTTCTGGAGTTTTGTTACATTTATTTACTTTTTTCACTATTGCAGCAATCACAACCTCTGTGAAATGAGACACTAAATGAGACATTTCTATAAAAATTGTTCTCAATACCTAAATATATATATTTTAATTACAGAGATGTAGTAGCATATGTGTAATAAACCAAATTATTACCTCAAACCCTATAATACACTCAGTGCTACCGCTGATTATCTAACGACTATATCTATTCATTTAAATACCCATAATTTATGTTTATAAGTTCTATATTAGATTTCTTTTCTGCTCTGGAATACTTGTTCCCTGGCAAAGATGCCTTGCACATAGATATTAGGCATTACCAACAGACATGCTGGCAGACTTAACTCACGCTGCTGCTATGTTATGCTGAGGTAAACCAACTTTGGACAAAAACAAAGTGCACAGGCAAACCAACCTTGCTGAATGGCTGAATTCTTAATGGCCACAACATCATACCAATGCATCTGCATGGCTTTGGGATGCCACACAGGGTTTCTTACCTCTGCCACAGCAGAGAATTAACACTTCTGAGTCAGAATTTGATCATGGCTATCTTGGACTACAGGCAGAAAAACTTGGGTCTGTCTGCACAGGCATGCCCAGACCCATTCTAGTGAAGATTTCAAAATGGTTAAAATGCATTTTATGGTCTTGAAATAAACATATACGGTCAAATAGAACTCTTACTTACACAAGAGCAAATCGGGACTAACCATTTAATTTGCAGATCATTAAATTCAGGTCTGCTTTTCCAAATTTCCCACTGAAAGATATGCTCCTATAACTTGGAGGTGGCAAAAGCAACCACTCATTCATTTCCAAAGAGATCCTGTCTCAACCTATTCTAATACTTACCTTTAAGATAGCAGCAGAAAGATAAAGAACCATAGATCTTTAACAGAGAGAGAGATACTTGCTGAATAAAGTAGGACTAATGTTACTGTTTAGTTAGATATTTGATCTTAGAATGTGAAGACCTAATTTAGGGTAGCTAGAGTATGTTAAGAACAGGTGGATCATCACAGATCTCCTTTAGCTCTCCCCTGCACATCCTAATGCCATCAAGTTTTATTCTTTTAGTTCAAATTTTGCTACTAGACAAATGATTGCTCCCACTCTCTTAATGAATGGCATACTGTATGGGTAAGGAAATATTTTTGCCTTCCTTCTTTCATTCTTTCTTTCCTCATTTTCCATTAACTTATCAGATTCCACTTTGATAGTCTGCTAGACATTTTAAACTGCACTTTATATCAGTGACTTTGATGTTAAATATTGTCACTACGGTCATTCCTTCAGAAGGACCAGAAGTAATGTTTGTTTTGAAACTGAGTGCTCTGGTTTAATCTGTTTATTTCTGTACTAAGTCCAGGCACTTTGAGTTGTCATGATGACTCAGAGCAAAGTTGCAAAGCCTCAGTTCTACAAAGAGATTAGTCATTGTTTTTTTGCACTGAGCTGCTCTGAGTCAGCTTCAAATTGTTGCACAGAGAGTACCTGGGTACATCTTCAAGTGGCACAGGTAACTTTAGTGCAAGTTTCTGAAAGAAAAGCAGTTTCTCTGTATCTGAGCAAATAACTGAGCCTTCCTTCCCTAATATCCCCAAATAAAAACTGAGGTTTAAAATTAACAGTGTGGCTGCTGATTTACATTTTTCCCCTTAGCCAAGGAGAACCTTTAGGGTTAGCAGCCTGAATTTGGTAAACTCTTGAGTATATGAAGCAATCAGCTGAGCAATGCTCTTATTTTGTGAACTGTTTCAGGGGTTAAAAACTTAACACACCAAAAGGTCTGCTCTATTTTTGTCCTTTCAGTTACTTGGAAATAGTTCTTTTGCTTTTTAATTTCAGCAAAACACAAGGTTTATACAATTAGGCCACCTCTTTACTTGATTGCACACAGGGATTCTAAGTTTACTATGATTCTAAACAAGTGCCTCACTTGTACAGACCTGTTTTTTATTGATTGTCTGAGATGGATCTTTTCTTTTGCTGGATGTACATATATTTGTTGTTTGTATATATATATATGTGAACATATGTGTGTGTGAACCCACACTGTTAATTTTTTAATGACGAGCTGGAGTGGTATGTTCTTTAGTCTGTACACTGTGTATCATCTAGACACAATTCACACCATTTACATGCATGTCAAAACTCAGTGTATTTGCAATACAGAGTGTGAAAATGAAGTGTGTTACTACTGTAATGTTTTTACATCTACAGATCATAAAATCACAGAATGGTAGGGGTTGGAAGGGACCTCTGGAGATCACCTAGTCCTGGTAAAACAGGGTCACCTACAGTAGGCTGCACAGGATCATGTCCATGCAGGTTTTGAGTATTTCCAGTAGGGAGACCCCAGCTGCTCTAAGCAGCCTGTTCCAGTGCTCTGTCACCCTCCATCTTCCTTTTGCTCCTGATGTGCTTGAAGAAGCCCTACACCTGTAAACTCTATAAACTCAGTAGGAAAATAAACTAACTCAAATTGTCTCTCTAGCCAACAATATTATCCTGATACGTTCTGGAGGAAAACCCCATGAGACACGTTAGAAGAAATGATCAGATTTCCCCCAATCACACAGCTGTATTAATGCTTTTAGATGGGTCTGCAAACGCATGGCAAAATAACCTGAAGGCTGAAAGTCGTGAATTTAGAAAAGGAAGGAGAAGGAAGATGACCCAATCCACTTGTCAGTTATGATGTATTAGTGTTGCTCTTGTTGCTCTATGGATATTTTCATTTTTTTCCACCTGTATGAGGTCTGTATTTGCTCCATTCTCCTAACAGTATGTCAGTTACCTTTTCAGAATGGCTCTCCTTACAACTAACACATCATGCTGTTTTACTTTATTCAGAAGGCTTTAGCATGCCTTCTAACCATAGCATATTCAAAACCAAGCAAATGTTCATGTCTCGATTCAAGCTAAAATTTGTCACAAAATTATTTTTAAGAGAAATTGTGGCCATTTATTTGTATTTCATTTATTTTCTAGAGAAAACATTATGGCAAACACCCCTCAAATGTGTAATCACTGTATGAAGGAATCACATCAAATGACTTTTCCTGCATAATCCCTTGACACCTGTTTATATTCTGACTTATTTAAAAACTATTAACTACTAATTAACAAACTAACAATAAGCACTAAAATATTTAAATAAGAGTAACTGTAGGGGTACTATCTGTTGCACTTGTTTGTTCTTTCAGCGAACTTTATGCCAGTCATAGAGACAGCCTAGACCAGGTTTCACAGCTTTACCTTCTATACTATATAGATACACCTTTCATAATGACTGCCAGGTTTCTAATAAAGTGGCACATCATAATTTGTATATTAATAATTTATTACTCAGTCTTTTCTTATTTTTTTGTGAAGTGGCAAAAAGTAAAGCTTGGCAAGCATACAAGATTAAAAGAAATAACAGAACAGCCCTGACAACTGAGTATCAGCAGACAGCAAATACTCAGTGACAATCTGTTGTTTAATTTATTGCAACATAATGTTTGCTGGCTTTATTAGAAACTATTTTCTTTTGTAAAAATTTCTAATTGTTGTGAAAACTACTTGTGACTCTGTGAAAGTTCTTTCTGAAGAACAAACGTAGGTGTAAGGATCAAACCAAATGGAATCTCAAGTTACATGCTTAAAATTAGATTGCACAATCCATATTTGTGTTGGTGAGCAGCTACTTACCCAAGCAGTCCTACAGGCTAAACTGAACAAATCGATATTTCCTCATGCATTTCCTCCTGTATTGATAGGTGTGTAATTTGCTCCTTAAGTACATGGTTCAGGTAATTTTTAAAAAAAAGAAGAAAAACCCAAAACTATAAAAGTTTAGATGTCTAACACTAAAGTGACCAATTTCAACATACACTATCCTACCTGCTTTAGATTTTCCTCCTTCATAAACCAGAAAAGAAATCACTGTCAACTTTCCCACAGAATTACTGGTACTACCAGATCAGGAATTCTAAATGCCTGATTCCTAGTAGGTTACCATAATCATTAACCTCTTTAACTATTAAGAACAACAGACCTTTGCATTGCTAGCCAATCTAATACTAACAAATGAATACTTTAATCTCAATTATTTACAGGTAAATCACTTTTCATCTCTGAAATCTGCTGACTGAATCTATTATTTGCTCATGCTAGCCTTAAATTCTTAGATTTAACACAGAGGAAGTATTTTTGTTGTTTTACATGTGAATACAACTCAAAAAGAAAATACCAAGGACTCTGATTTGTTTAATTACATTTTACTTGGTGATTATTAGTCTTGCCAAATCTGCCTGGAATCAAACACTACTTGGCAAGCCATGTAGGTAATGCTGATGTATTCTCTCACTGCAACAGATTTGCTCCCTCCAGGATGAACGTCCAAGGAAGAAGTGTTAGCTTCAGACCTGACAAGTGAGTACTGTGACCCACCTGCCTACAAATAAGCAGTGTAACACACTCAATACATCAGACATCTGATGGTTTCAAAAGTCTGTATGGAAGTTGTAAGGCATTCTTGCGTTCCACTGTGTCATCACTCCATCCTTCCCGAAAGCTATTACCAACGGCACACTATATTAATGTGCAAACCTCAAAGAGACGTTGTTCCCTGCCATGAGCAAGTAAGGAAGCTAGGGGAAATTGGGTTGGAAGTAAACACAATCATCATTTGCTCCCTCTGTCAGCAGAGAGCTGACTGGACAAGACAGAGGGAATAGGCTTTATCTGGCAAGGGCTGACAGCATACTCCCCACTTGCGCAATGCTGCAGCTCAGGGGAAATATGATTCAGAGGCCTGCCTCTGAGTCATAATTTCTCTCTGAGCTCCATCTGAACTGCTTAGGTTTTGTCCCATACTGGGGACAATTCCACCTCAGCCTACATTTTGAAGTGTGCAAAATTCAAAAGCACTCACTTTGTGCGGGACATTAACACAAATTGTTTTCTACTGAGCACTACTTTGCAATAATAAAGCAGGACTAATGTATTTTATATTGAAAAAAAAAAAATAACCACCCACTGCAAATGATGTTAAAATGTAACGCAGTTATGTTTAGTGTCAGCTTTTTCTGGAATGTCTGTACTGCCCTGCTACACATCTAAGACAATTCCATACCCATGCGCAGGAGATCTATTGGTCACACGTGGAAAGCCGAGCCGTTCATCACGTAAAGCTCACAGGACCCCTATCAGTCACCCAAAACCCCGCCGGTCCCCTGCGGGCGGCAAGCGCCACGGCCGCGGAGACCTGCCGCAGATCTCGCGAGAGACAAGGCCTGGCCGTTACTAGGGCAACCAGCCCTACACCCCATCATGCCCTCCAGGGCTGCCTGCAGAGCGGCGGTGTGCGCCGTCTCCAGCGCCGAGCGGTACTCGTGGGCATCGCCCTCCCTGTAGCCACCAGGCAGTGGTGGATGCGGCAGCCCGAGAGAGCTCCGACAACGAGCCGATACCCAGGCGCTAGGCTGTGCCGGACCCCTTCTCGGGTGACGGATCCGACAATGGAACAGCAGTGTGAGGTGTGACTGCACCGACGACCTGCTCAGGCCTGTGGCAGAGATAAGAGTGGCAGCAGAAAGGTGATGGAGTACAGGGGAATCCGAGAAAGAGCCAGACTGGAGCAACCATGCTCTGCCCTCCCTGAGAGAGAGCAACAGCCACTAGGGAGAAAGCAAGCTCAAGGGGATCCCTGATCCTCCCCTACTCTCTCTGGATGCTCTCACACCTTCCTCCCATTTCTTTGCCAGAGGACCATCTTTATATAATCAGAGCCTGGTGTGGGTTGGAAGAGACCTTAAAGCTCATCCAGTTCCAACCCCTGCCACAGCCAGGGACACCTTTCACTAGTCCATGCTGCTCAGAGCCCTGTCCAACCTGGTCTTGATCAAACTCTTTTTCCTTCTCTGTTCACTGACTTTGCTGTCTGCCTCATTGTTTCACACACATAGAATCATATAATCATAGAATAGTTAAGAGTTGGAAAGGACCTTAAGATCATCGAGTTCCAACCCCCTACCATGGGCAGGGACACCTCCCACTAAACCATGCCACCCAAGGCTCTGTCCAACCTGGCCTTGAACTCCGTCAGCGATGGAGCATTCACAACTTCCTTGGCCAACCCATTCCAGTGCCTCACCACCTGAACAGTAAAGAATTTCTTCCTCAGATCCAACCTAAACTTCCTCTGTTTAAGTTTGAACCCGTTACCCCTTGTTCTCTCATCTCAGTCCCTCAAGAAGAGACCCTCCTATAGGTCCCCTTCAGATACTGGAAGGCTGCTCTGAGGTCTCCATGCAGCTTTCTCTTCTCCAGGCTGAACAGCCCCAACTTTCTCATCCTGTCTTCATACGGGAGGTGCTCCAGACCCCTGATCATCCTCATAGCCTCCTCTGAACTTGTTCCAACAGTCTCATGTCCTTTTTATGTTGAGGACACCAGAACTGCACACAATTCTCCAAATGAGGTCTCACGAGAGCAGAGTAGAGGGTCAGGATCACCTCCTTCAACCTGCTGGTCATGCTCCTTCTGATGCAGCAAGGGATACTCCTTGAAAGTCAGCAGTATCCTGAAATACTCACAAAAGCTGCTACATTTTTAGATGACCTCATAAAAACAACTTCAAAACTTGAGATACCCAACCCACACGATAGATAATCCATTTGATAAGCGAGGCATTACAGAGCAAGGTTGCAGCTTGTCCACAGCAAATGTTTTTTTCCAAGAGATCACACAAAAGACACAACATAAACACGGTTTGTCCTGTTTACTCCTTATTTCTCCCTCTGAGGCTACCTGCTAGCTTGAAATGTACTGCTAGCTATCCTCACCAAGCAGTGCAGTACATGGAAAGATACAGCATTGAGGACACACAGTCCATACTACACAGGTTTCCAGGGTTTTACCTCACCCTAACTTTAATTCAATCCTGTAGTCTGACTCTTCCTGAGCAGCTGGAGTGCATTACAGCTGCATTTGCATTAGCAAGAAAACACACAGCAGTAGAGGGCAAAGAGTTGGTGCTGAAAACTTCATATCCACTGTATGTGCATTTTGCAGTCTACCTGACAGTAGCTCTTGGCTGGTTCAATGAACAGATAATTCATCATCATACTGCTGTACCACAGCTTTTGGTCTAATTTTACCTGAAAGGAATTCAGTTTGTGCACTCCAGGACACATTGCAAATCAAAGCAGGTGAGTAGGGACAAATAAAAAATTGATTTCAAAAGTTAATTTCCAATCCAAACTAAAATACTGATGTAGATACATCATGACTGTGCTCCTGTAATGCATCTTTTGGTTTAGATTCATCAAAAAGGAATTCAGTTTGCATGTTCCAAAGCAAACTCTTGAACCTAAAATGCTAATACCTTGCAATCCAGGCAGATAGGAGCTCTATTCTTTGCTTCACCCTATACTTTCTTGCAGAGCTGTACATGGTTAGTTTACTTTTTTGTAGGCATTTGTGCTTCAGAACGCTAAGGTTATGGGGATAGTGTCATTTACTACAGCCTGGTTCAATACAGTGAAGAGACATAAACCACTCCTTTACTACCTTGCATGAGCTACCTGCATTTAGAGAACAGTGTCCAAGGAAGAGTCATGCACAAAGTTGTTATCAGCCCTTCCTGCAAATATGTAAAACTAGCTCATACAGTTTTGCCAGAGCAAAGGCACTTTCATCCTGCCTTTGCCAAGCACTGATGACTGCAGTTACTACAAACACTGATTGTTTGAGGAAGGCTGAAATGTAACCCTAAACTGGTACTTTCTCTACAATGGCAATTGTCCATATTTGTTTCTAAAAAACCCAACATAGTAATAGTGAAGTTACAGCATTATTTCTTACTGACAGAAGGTTTGGTATCCTCACAAATGGATTATGCTGCCCTGTATCACAAATGGAGGCATTTCTGAGCTGTCAGTCAAAGATAGTGTAAAGCAAAAATACCAGCCAAACTTTTCCAACAGAAAGCTCAGACTCAGTTGAAAAAGAAAACATGTTGCTGCACCAGCCTCTGTGTGCAAAGGGATTCTATATGCCATGATTCCTCCTTTAAAATATTTTCCCTTAAGTTAGATGATCATTTCTCTTCTGATACTTTTCTTAAACACAGGTGATCATTTGTTGCTCCATTATACATCACATTTCTAACAAAACATCTTCATGCTCTTGTATCAGAAAATAAATGTAAATGAAGAGTTAGCTGATTAACAACTGTGCATTTTTTTCTCTAATTAAATTGTTCATAAACATTAAAAATACATACCCTTACATAACAAGGAATGATACTTCAGACAAAGTTAGGGGAGTCTACCAAGAGTGTTTTAAAAGAATTAGTTTGTTGGCCATGACTAGATTAAAAGTTCAATGTATTTTGCCATGCATATGAGAGAGTTCTTTCTTACACCGAAAAGAAAGGACAATTTCTGCCAATTAGACAACAGAATAACATATATAACCTAAATGAAAACAGCATCACGTGGAACTGCTTAAGTAATAGTCAATTCATTAAGTGTGGTTGTAGTTGCGACAAGCATAAACACACTCATTCCCCAAGACAGGTATTGCTGGACAAACTCAGGTTAAAAACAGTCTGACCTCCACTGGAATTCCAGTATTGACACTCTGAGACTGGAGCTGTCGTGAGAAAAAACAAATACAAAACCACACAACTGTGGTTGCTTCCTGTCCTGCTAAAGAAACCTCCACTAGGAAGGAAAGACACAAGGGAAAACTTCCCAAGTCAAAAAATGAAACTGAAAGGCAAGTAACTAATTTTTCAAAGTGAGGATGGAGATGGTGATTGTAGTAGCTGGATCACCCCACAAAAAGCTGGAAATTCTCATTTATAAACTGTCCCAGGTGCATTTCCTTTAACTTCATAGAATTATAGAATCATAGAATACTTAGGGTTGGAAAGGACCTTAAGATCAGCTAGTTCCAACCCCCCTGCTATGGGCAGGGGCACCTCCCGCTAAACCATGTCACCTAATGATTTTTTAAAATCAAAGAGTGAAAGACATTCTGTCTAATCGATACCCAATAGTTTTTCAGCACATACAATGTGCTAGCAAAGAAAGTAATAGGAAAGGGTCATCTGCACTCAATTTGGGGGAAAATTGCTTTCCTTTCTGAAAACAGCCCTTTCTGCTCATTAATGCTTGAAAACTAATGCTAATTGTACCAGGTTTTATTTCCAGTTACATAAATGGGTATCTTTAATTTCTGTTCCACCTTGCTATTCCCCAAAGAAAATCTGTGAAATTAATGAGTAAAAGTCTGGTTTGTTCAATAGTCTTCATAAGTCACTGACCTGGACAGACAGACAACAAATTTATTGCAAAAGGGCACATTTATGGTGTTTTTTTTTCTTTTTTTGCATTAAAGTGGTTGCATAATATTTCACATAATCCCAAAGCTGTCATCACTATATAACTCAAATAGCAACTATCCATTAACAGGAAAACAAGTAGGCAAAGTAATCTTACTATTCATCTCAGATCCAGTGAGAAAACATTTTGCAGATTGGAGCGTATGCCTTTGAAAACCAGTATTCTGTGGTTCTTTTCACTGCATAGTGACACTATCCCCAATTATACAGAACAGTAAAGAAACCAAGCGTTTCTGTAGACAATTATGTGCCACGATTAGATAGATGGTGAAAGGAGAATAATGGAACAAGTAAGCAACCAGATCTTCATTATTAGAGAGGTGCTGAGCACCCGCTGATTCCTCTAAATTAAACTGGGCAACTTTTATTAATATGCCTGCCTTTAATCTTTGTGCCTAAAAATCTTAAATTTAAATCAATGCATTTTCATAAATGAGCATCATAATAAGTGCTGTGAAGGTTCTGGTATCTTAATTCCAACACAGTAAGGAGGGCTTGGATGAAAGAAATAAGCATCTGTTACTTTACACCTGGAAAAAGCACATTTAGAGGATGCACCCTGGATTTCATGCAGTTGTAAGGATAAAGCAAGTGCTTGGCTTTCAGTGATTTTTACATACCCTTAGTACCTTAATACCTGAGGTTCTCAGTCATTAATAGATTTTATCTCCAAAGACACTCTTCTGAGGAAGGGAGGAATTATTATTTCTATTTAATGACTAAGGAACTGAAGAACAACATAGATTGAGAGATTTGTCCAAGGATGTAGGGCAAACCTGCCACGAACTGAAGCAACAGCTTAGAATTCGTGATCTGTGCCTTAAACACAGGCATTTTTGTCCTGATCTTGATTAAGAAATGTTGCAAACATTCATTTTTTCATTCCACTAACACTGACTTCTAGGGAAGAGTTTGGGCCATAAATATGTATTATGAAAAATTACATTAGGTACTTCTACAAACTAAGTTAAAATAGTTACTAAAATGCTAGAAAAGTATATACATCTATAAATTAGTGAAACAGTGTAACACATGAAAACTACAGAGCTTACCTATCACTCAGAACCCTTTGGTTGCTAAATACTTCTGGGATATTTTCATTCTACGTTTCTATAGAGAGGTAATGTGGAGTTCCTTTCCTTCTATGAACATGCCATGTGTAAGACTGAACTAGGATTGTGTTCTAATACTCAACATAACTTTTTTTTTCTGTCTTTTACGGGGCAATTATTTCTGTAGATGCAACTGAGGATGAGCATAATACAGAAGAAATTTCTAGAAGAAATGAGCAACAAACCATGTATCATTGTAGCCACAACCATTTAACTCTTATATCTTAACTGAATTAATAATATTGCTCTTTGTGGAATTTCATGGACACCTATACAGACCCACTGCTTGTCCCTCAATACTTCTGCAGCAGATGACATACACAGCCCTCCATTTGGCTCAATGTTACAACTACCAATTGCTTAATTATTCCACATTACTAGCATTATACCTACTTGTGGAAACTGTGGAAATGAAAGAAATGGCTGCAAATTTCTGGTGTTTTACAGTGCATGACTCATGCAGACACTTGGTGGGTAAAAAGCAAATAAATGAAAGAGAAAGCAAACACACCTCCAGTGCTACGAACTACAGGTTCTTCAAGTCTGGCAGAGATCAAGAGACATGCAGAGAGCACCTTGATTTCCCGTTACAGCTGCTGAAAAACAGTGCAACCACAATTAAGGAAGCATTTCATACTCAGGCTATGTTTGTTTCAATAAGTAAAACTGCAAAACATAGAACTAACTCGATAGAACAGTGAGGCACTGACTTCACAGAGTAAACTATGGCTGTGGATGTAAACCTCGTTGTAAAGGATTTCTCAGTTAGACTAGTTGCTGGGAAAGCTTTGAAATAGTAGAAGAATGTTGCTGGGAAAGTTTTGGGAGTATTACAAGGAGAAGTAGGCAAGACAAGAGGGAAGAAAGAAGTGAGGAACCAGTATCCAATGAGGGGACAACAGCGAGAAGCAAGACAACCAATGAACAAGTGAAGATACCCACATGGGTGGTGATAGCAAACCAATTGTATTAGTCACTCATACATGCGGGTGCTTTGTAGGGCCTATATCAACCCTAGACCTTCAGATAATAAATGATTTTGTTTCCTAACCTGAAACGGGGTCCGTGCCTACGTCTCTACATATGGCGATGTGCCAGACCAATAGCCAGAGAAACACTAAGACAGAAACCTACAAAAGTTGCAATAATTTGCGACATAAAAAGATAGTAAAACTAGATCACATTCCATAAGTATTATTTCAAGTAATGGATGGATCTCATACACTAATAGGTATTCTTACATATTTTAAATGTAAGATAAGAACAAAAATCATAACTAAAGAAATTATTAATTTTGATTCAATAACTCCATCAAAACAACATTTATTTGAAAAGAAATAAATGAGTTATTCTTCCTACTAATAAAAGTTGAGAAAGCATATGCAAAACAGAGATCAGTTTGCAGTTGGGGGAAGTATTTTCTAACAGTCACATAGAAAAATGAGAACAAGTTAAGTTTGCAGGAAGGCTGAGCACTCTTTCGAAGCCAGAGACGGCCCATCAGAAAAATCCATTTCCATAAGGTCTATTTGAGCACATACGCTCACCACCCCAATGTTCTATACAACTGAATTACGTGTCTGTTGCTTTCTCAACTCCCTAGTAAAAACGCTGCAAGTGCAGCATAAAAGGAAAGGCTTTAAGAGACACCAGAAAACACCAGTACATTTCTTCTCACAGAGGCAGCTTACTCATAGTTACTGTCAAACAAGCCCAGAGGTTGATGACTAAAACCAAAAACATAAACAAAATAGAAAACGCAAGCCCTTTCTTTCAGATCATTTTCTTTCTTCCTCCCACATGTATCCTTCAGCAACCAGCTGGAGTAAGCATGTAGTGAACGCAGTTCACCTTGCTCTAAAATCTTAAGGCTTTAATATATTTAAAACCACTTCAAATTTTCATGTATAAATCATAGAAAGGAACCCAAACAATATATGCAAATGTGCAATCTCAGCTTCAACTGAAGGACCAGGTAAAAAACAATGAAAACCAAAAGGAATATATCTTCAAAATCCAATTTGATTCTATCAGGGGCTATGAACAATATAATGCAGTATAAGTGTATAGCTATTGCATGACAGCATTGCACAGCAGAATCAATGCTACTATGTTTAGTTGTGTATCTTCATCCTGACATGTTTAAATGTCTTTAAAAACTAAACTAAATCTCTATTTCCTACCGTTTGTAATATTTGTTTGGGGAATAATTACTTTGTGTATTTACAAGTTATTCACATATTGCCATAACACTGATGAGCAATAATCATGAATAAGAACATACTGTGTTAGATGCTGTAAAAACACAAAACAAAAGAAAGATTGAGGTTTAAACCGCATAATGAGCAGGGGGTGAACAGAGAATGAGGAAGTATGAAGAAATAATGAGGCATTAATAATCAAGCAACCAATATGTGAAGTATGAGATTTAGTGCGCCAGCTTCCAAACTGGGTTACTGGGGACGCCAAGGAATACCTTTTCCCACGTGAGAGGCAGAAGGAAAGAAAACAGAGGTATTTATCTAGAACTTTAACAAGCGGGTGGTGGAAGCTGGTGTCAGGTATTTGGGGGAGATGCCACCTACATAATCAGTCGAAGGTGAGGTAGCCAAAGAATGACCTTGAAAGCAAGTCAAGTACATCAGGTTCGAGTGACAGAGAAGGGAGAGCTTGTAAACAGACATATGGGCAGTATCATCAGCTAGCAAATGATCTTTGCAGTTGTATTATGGGAAAAATAAGATTATTATTACACTTGCATGACCAGTACTGGCAAACTCTTAACTCAAACTGAACATGCCTTTGGCAGAGACACCTTTATTAGAAACAAGTGCCAGGAATGCCATCAACAGACAATACCTCCACCTCCGCTGCCACACAACTGCTGCAACGGTGCGGCCCGGCACAGGAAGGTGGGAACCTGCTTCTCTTCTTGGCATGACAGCTTCTGGGCAGGGTCACAACTGCTCAGCCTAACGGCAATTGAACGCCCCTGCCAGGACACCCGGTGAGCTGGCAAAGGGAAGAACTGATAGAGGAGGTCGGTGAAGGGCTGGAAATGGCCTCATACCCTGCAGTACTGTCTCTTAAATGGCGTGAGCATGCTGGAGCATGGATCACCCAGTAACATCGAGCCTTGTATTTTAACAAAAATCAATCTAGATGGAGGAGAGTGAATTTTACAGGACGCAAATGTCCCTTCACAATCTGAATGCCAAACAGAGCGACTTCGCTCCTCACTCATCGCATTTTGATCTCAAATTCGGGGTCTATAGCCGCTCCCTGCCCGGATACCACAGGCTGCACATCACACGCTGCACCAAGCACCAGCGCAGGTCGCTGATCGTACCGAAGCAGGACTGCCCTACACCGGGCAGCCCCCAGCCTGTGGAGGTGCCCGACGACACAGGGCTGTACCAGAAGCGGCTCGGGGCCAGCCCGCTCCCCTCACGCAGCGGCTCTGCACACGGCACCAACCGCCGCTCCCGCGCCTACCGCGGGTTGTTTACTTCCGAAGCTCGCCCCGCCACCGCCCCGCTCACGCGGCGGCCCCGCCCAGCTCCCCGCCGGCCAATCACGGCCGCCGGCCGCCGAGGGCGCGGGGGCAGGCTTCCCCCCTCCCCTTAACGGGAGCTAGGCGAAGGTAACGTCAGAGGTAGCTTGGCCGCTGATTGGCTGCAAGGCCTGCCCATCTCTGCTAGGCCCCGCCTTCCGCCTCACTCGCACGCCGCTCCCCGCCTCCGCCGCCGCGGCAGTGTGTGAGGCGTTGATTGGGAAACGGCCCTGCCGCTCACTCGTCTCCTACCAATCACCGCTGGACACGCCCCTTTTCCCGCTCACCCTTCTCGAGCTCGGCCCTCCCGGGGCTGCTGACGCCTCCCATTGGCTCACAGTTCTGTCCATCTTCCGGGGCCCCGCCTTCCCAGCTTCTCTGCCCGCTGATTGGGTGACTGGGGAAGAGCCGCCGTTTCCTATTCGCTGTCTCACCTGTCACTCACACAGGCCGCCTGGCCTGCTCCCCGCTGTCCACCGCGCCCCCTCACGCCTCAGAGCCGGGGCCCCGCCCCCGCCTCCCTCCCGGCGCGCGCCCCCGCCCTCCGCGGGGTCACGTGATGTTTTCGCCGTGCTGCCGCCGAGGCCGTCTGCGTGAGTGCGAGTAACCGGACGCGGCGCGGAGTGGGAGGGCGCGGGCGGTGGTGAGAGCGCAGGCACGGCCCGGTACGGCACCGCCCGGCCTCATGCACGGCTCGCTTCCCCGGTGAGCGCGGATCTCCGCTGCTCCCACCGGTGCCCTTTTCCCGGCGCTCAGGACCCTGCCTGCCCCTAAGATGGCGAGTGGGATGAATGGTCCGGGCGGCGCGGCGGCCGGGGGCGGCGAGGAGGAGCTGGGAGCCCGCCACACGGGAGGCGGAGCCGTGCCTCAGCAGGAGCCCGGCGTGTTCGGCGCGGCGGCGGGCGACGGGGA
>JASSUY010029243.1:0-17410 GCA_032466535.1 Forpus xanthops
GAGGCTGACTGCTCTGTAGTTCCCCAGCTCATCCATTTTCCCCTTCTTGAAAATGGGGGTTATATTTCCCTTTTTCCTTTCTTCAAAACAGTTTTATAATCGTATGTCATTTTGTATTTCAACAGATGAATTGCAGTTCAACTGCTCCTTCTCTCAGTATTGGTCCTTTAGTTTTGTTGTCTATGTTTCAGGTTGTGACACACTCATAGGAAGTGTATTTGATGTCCTTCTGGCATACCTGGAGAGTCCAAACACCAGCCCTACAGTGAGTATAGAACTATGGAAAGATCCAAGTCTATTAGCTTGCCCCAGTGGGATGTAGTTCTGGGAAGTTTTGTGCCAGTAGTTCTTTCTTAGCGCAGTTTGTATTAGAAGTAGTAGGAGACTTGTTTTGGTTCTACATGGCTTGGAGGAAATAGCTAAAATTCTAATGAGCAAGTAACTGACCAATACACTGAGTGTTCTTGAACAGATGGAAGCCATCACACCTAAAAGTAGTGCCAACTTACTCAACTTGACATGTTCCTTAAGTATTGAATTCTTTGCATTAAGGTGTTTTGCTTTCTTGCTTTGTTTTGTTCAAATGACTGATGACAGCTACGGCTCAAACAGTGGAGGTGCTAGAACTCCAGAACATCAAGCTGAGAGCATTCACTTTCTAGGAGTTTGTTAGAAATGCTGTAGAAGCACCGTTTATTTGTGGCTTACTTCTTAAAAAAAAAAAAAGGCATATGTACTTGTTTATGCCAAGAATTTCTCTTTAAGATTGAGGCTAAACCAGATTTTATCTAGCAGAAAGGCAACAGTGCCTCCCATAATGAAGTAAATCTGTTTTATATTCCATCAGGTTCTAAAGACCACATTTCAAGCTACATCCAAGTGGTTGGTGCGCTTACAGGAAGTGTCCTGCTCTAACAGTCAATGGCAACAAGCTGAGAAGATTTTGGAAGGTAAGAAAGCTATTCAGGTTGGGATAAACAGCAGCTAGTGGCATGTGTGAAAGCTGCGGTTGCTTACCTCTCCTGCCTGAAGCACTAAGATTCATTTGTTCACAATTATGCTGAGTTTAGGTTTAGCTGCCCAGGTAGTGCTTTGAAGAGCTTGGGGAGAAGCACAGAGCAGCAACGAAAGGGATTAAATGGTAAAGAGGTTGTACAGCACCTGCTTCAATAAAGCTTCGTGTCTTTCATGTCCATTCAAGCTTGTCACTTGGCTTTTACAGATGTGTTTCTGGTGCTGCAGAAGCGTCTGTGCAGTCCTTGCTGGGAAATAAGAGATTCTTCCCTAGAGTTCCTCACTGTCCTGATTAAATGCTTGACAGGTAGGTGTAGAGATTTAATGCTTCAGATTGGAGGAGTGTTTATTTTAATGTTATGAAAGGCTAGTGAAGCATCCTCTGATGTGTATCAGGAAAAGAAAAAAGTGTCAAGAGTTTTACTCTTTGGTCATGATCAATATCTGACAAAAAGATTAATAAATTCATCCTGCTTTTCTGTTGTATTCAAATTGCTGTGCCCTTCTTTTGGTCAGTTAAACTGAGAGGTATTGAGACAGTCACAGTGTAGAGACATATATGTCAAGGCAGGCAACGATGCTTAATGGCTGATAAAACTCTCATTTTTCCTGTTTGCTCTGCAGTAGAGCCTGCTCAGTTTCACTCAGCAGGCTAGGGTCTGGGCTTTAGGAGACTAAAAGCCTCAATCTGTTTTTATGCTTTAGATTAATTATCGATGTTTCCACTTCACTGGTAGCTCAGGCTTTGCAGCAGGTAGCACTAAAGCAGTGCTCATTCTCTTACAGTAGCTCTGTGATGTTGGGAAAGAGGGGGATGTTGTCGACTATAGTTGTCCCTAGGGCACAAAGGAAATATCCAGCACATTCTGCTGCTTTAGCAGTTTACCCTGCAGCCACTCTCAGTTCTGCAGTTAGTTACATTATTTTTCTTTACCATGTGCCTTGAGGACAAGAAAGGAAGACTGTTTTTTCCACCTTCAAGGAGAGGCACACGTTTGATGAGGCTGAAAGCATGTCCCACTTGCATGGAGAAAGTTTGTTCTTGCCAGTAGAACAACTGTTAATTGATTTTTCCAAGCTCCAGTGTCCAGCAGGCCTTGACTCAAAGTTACCAAGCTGCTGGAAAATAGGGAGCCTGACACAGAGCATCTGTGCTCTTGTGAGCAGCTGCCTGGTCTCTGCAGTGTCTCAGCTCACTGGCAGCTGTCCCTGCAGTCAGTGGGCATCCTTGTATGACGCAAAGAACTGTTTGCATTGGAAACAGTTACATGCTCTGAGAGAATAAAGCCTTGCTTCTTTGGATTGCTGTCTTGTTTACAGACCAGGACGAGTTCAGGCAGTCTCTCCTGTCTTCAGAGGTGCCAAGGCTTACAGAAAATCTTCTGGAGGATCCAGAAAGCTATGTGCGAGCAAGTGCTGTGACTGCTGTGGGACACCTGGCCTTCATTACTTACTTTGCTCCAGAGTCACCTGTTGTAGAGAATCAGTGTAATAAAGAGGTATGTTGAATTTGTGTAGTCCACTGCGGAATTGAGCAGAACTACGCATCAGTTAACCTGGGAAGAAAGTGGAATACAGCAGTAATCTTAAGCCTCATGCAGGAAGATCTCACAGTAATGAAAAGTCTTATTTCTTTGCATCTTCCTCTCTTCATTGTGCTTTGTCTTTTTACATTTAGAACACCATAGCAAAGCTTCAGGAAATCCTGTCAACAGACCCAGAGGGCTTTCCTAGAAGGGCTGTCATCAGCATCTTCATTGAGTGGGTGAGACAAGGCTGCACAGGTCAGCTGGAAGATACAGAGCAGTTTGTCTCTAAAGTGATCCGCACAGTGGAGAATGACTTAGACTGGGAAGTCAGACTTGGTGGTTTGGAACTGGTTGACATTTTCTGTCATCATGCATTTTGCCATTTTGGCCTTCCTAAATGCCCATATGCTCCCGTCTCATCTGCAGTCACGAGTTCCATTCATCAGAATGAGGTGCTGCAGATACTTTGCCGAGCAAACCTGTTTAGCTTTTTGTTTCGGTCTTTGTGTGACTGTGACCAGCCAGTAGGTCAGAGAGCCTGTGATTTACTGCTTAACCTAAGGATTAATTTCTATCCAACTTTTACCCCAAAGGATTCACGAGAGACTGAAGATTCACCTGTAGGACATAGCATTGCCTGGTTACAAAGGACACTGAGGCAGGGTTCTCTGGTGAGAACCACTGATGGTGGTAATGGAGTGGATTTCCAAGATCCAGAGAGCATGATGATAGCTTTGGGTACAATAGACTTAGAAGAGCTACGTGATGAGCTAAATAAAAGCAGTGACCATGTAGAGAAAAGCCCTCAGTCTCTCTTACAGGACATCCTTGCTACTGTGGGGACCATAGAGGAAAACGAAGCTGACTGTTACTGAAGAAAAGATACCTTTTGCTTTGAGGGAGCAGTGCTTAAGCAGTTTTCTCCTGGAGGAGAACTTTTTGCTACCACGAAGTCTTTCTTCAGAGAGGATGGAAAGAAGCATTACAGTGAACACAGAAAAAGATTGTTTCATTAGCTTTGAAAGGGGCTAGAAAAATCCTTGTTTTAATACTGATGTTAAAAAATGTGTAGTTTCCAATAAACTGTGATTTGTTTTTCAAGGAAACACATGAAGAAATGCTCTTTTCTTTTTTCTGCGAGTCCGACCTCTTAAGAAAGCACCAGGCTATGCCTACGTAAGGAAACATTTGGAAAACAAAACAGTAACTGAAAGCAAGTTGTTGCATGCTCCTTTTACAGCCAGAGCAGCTAAAACTGATGAAGACTTGGTTTTAAGGGAAGAATGTTTTGACCGTGTCTGTATCTTCATTGAGAAAGCAGATTTCTCTGGTTCCCTGCTGCATTTTTGAGGTCAAGAGCAGAAGGTGGTAGTTAAGGAGTCGAAAGCTGATCATCCTTAATATTACAAGCTTTCTCCCATAGATAACATAGTTGTTTGATCTCAGCAGTGATACTAAAAAGCTGACTTTGCATTTAATTAAAGCCAGAAAAAAAGTTCATTTTGCTTAATTTTTCAAGTGGTCTTATTCTCTGTTCCTAAAGAACTAAAATTAGCTTCTAACTACTAAGAGGAGCAGCATTTTCATGATGAAATAGATCTATACCTAGCTTTAGTAGCCAGTTAGAAAGCAGTGTTGCCAGTTCACACAATAGCTGCTGTTTTCCAAGTAAAAAATTGTCAATTTGTTTAAAAACTAGGGGAATGCTGTAGTTTGTAACTTACTGCAATGTCTTGCCATGTGCTAACAAGCTTCTTGAAATGTAGGGCTAAAAAAGACGACCACAAAAGGAGTACCTTTACCAGTAGGTCAAGCCACTCTATTCCTTTCAGTGCTGTTACTAAGCATCCTTCATCCTCCTGCAGCCTATTTAGAGGCAGGAACACAACACTCATTTTTGGCTAATGGGGACTATAGCAAAACTTCCACAATCTCCTCCTTCAGTATTATCCCTGCAGCAGTACAGTAGGATGAGATGTGCTTTGAACTTCTTGCTGCTGAGGTTGAAGATTTACTCTGTGCCTTTTAATGAAGTCAGCACACTTACCTAGCATGCTATGCACAGCTTTATGTGTGACACAGCCCCTAGGTGTTGTACCAGGAGTTGTTATGAGGAAAAGGTAGTTCTGCTGCTACCTGAGCAGGGTGAACACTTGGCAAAAGATATTAAGAAGCAGGCCTTTCGCTGCCACTGCATTGTTCTCGGAAATTGAAGAGTTAGTGAGAGAAATTATTTGCTTTTAAAAAGCATGAGCTGTTTATGGAATTTTAGCGATCCTGTCTGGTAAAGGATTATAGTTCCAAAACTAGCTTTATGTGCTAGCAGTAGGTCAGATCAGCAGAAAGGAGACAGCAGGTTGCTATCTTCCTGTTCAGCACTGGAATTCTTGTGGTTTCAGGGTTGTGCAGTTTAGGAGACTCCAAGGAATTCTTTAAATAGCAAATTGAAAAAGTGACTTGTTACAGTGACTTGCTTCTTACCAGGGTCTCTTGACTCCCAGACCTATTGATTCTTAACAGAACTCTTTAATTAGCTGAGGTGATGACGACATTGTTAAGCTTATACCTTTTGCCCAATTACAGTCCAAAGTCCTGCTTACACACAGGATGCTTGTACACTAAAAATCAGACATACAACTAACTGGGAGGGCTCCTTATCTTTTAAAAGGGAATTAAGGACTTATTTCATCTTTCACTGAAAACGGGTCTCCACCTGGAGCAATTAGGTGACTCAGTGCTGGTTCTGTAGTTACCTCTCTTCTGAGCTCACTACATTGCTTTACGTTGTTTTCTCTGGTGTTCTAGTTACAGCAGTGTCTTATAAACACCAAGATGCTTGTACTGACATCCTGCACCTGATAACTGAAACATGAAAGGTCATGAATATCCAAGCAGTGTGAGGAATAAATGCCAGAGGAGTTAAGGGAGATGAAACCCAACTGAAACCCCCACAGTTCTTTCTACAGAGGACAATAGCAGTAGGATTTGAGCTGAAAAATTTGCTATCAAATTTGTATAGTCACACCAACAGCTACTAATATCAATCATCCATCATGCTGGAATACCCCCACCTTTCCACAGTTAAGAACTCATACGAGCCCTTCCCCATTTACACTGCTAACTCATTTTCACCCTGCTTCTTACCTACCAAAGCTTTTTTTGCACCTCCATAAGATCCCTATCCCAGCCATGCAGCTTTCTGTTGGGTCAAGAACTTACATCATGTGGTATGTCTTGCCAAGGAGCTGTGGTTATCTGGTGCACGTAAGAGGGGAGCTTTAATTCTCAAGGAGACAGCCCAGAGAAATGGCCTTGTTACTCTCAGATACTCAGACTGAGCATTCACTTCAACAAGTGCCATTGCTACTTCCCACTTCACAATGTGATGATAGCAGTCTTCCCACAAACTCTCCACATCCAGCTTGCTTCTGTCACACACTGAGGACACCAATGACATGAAGGAGATACCCGGCTTGCTGTTCTGGACACAGGAGAAAGCTCAAAGCTGCCACACCATCAACTCTGTAGCTGGGCACAGCTCCTACAGGAGGCAGGCATCGCCAAGAGAGACTTCTCAGCACATCCACCACCTGATTTTAGCTAAGACTAGGGCCAGATATGGGCCTTGCTTCATGCAAGAGACACCAAGGGGAAGGACTGTCATTTGCTTTAATGTGGGCTGTGGTTAGCAGGCAGTAGCAGTATAAGTAGTATCAATGCAGAACATCACAGATCAGAAGAACTGATGTCTCCAGTGGCTGGTTCTGTGAAAGACAATTAGAAAGCTCATTTCAGCTTTTTTATCTGCACAAGGGCAATGTAAATTCTGTTGTCTGATCTGTACACAGGTATGAAATTCCTAGAGTTGCTTTCAACACACTTTAACAAAGCTCTGAAGAAAGGATTGAGCTCAGACTTAAACAGAGCCAGGAGAAATTAAACATCCTAGGCTCAGCCCTACACTAGCAACAGCTTTATATAAGCTGCCAAAACAACTGTTGTTGATTTTCTGTTTTAATACACTGGACATTTAAACTCCAAAGAATATTCTTTGCCTAAGTATACTAATTGCACAGGTTAGTCAAAAATGGGCCATAAATATCTAATGCTGTTGCTTTAGCTTCGATATATGTGATCTGTGATGAACTCATGCACATCTTTGCAATTTCTTTTGTCTGTCTCTAACAAAATTTGCTCTCCCAATACACATTCATCAAGGCTTCTAAAAACCACTGTGTGTTAAACAGGAAACTCATCAACCGGTTTCACTGCAGAAGTTATCAACAGTTTACAATGGAACAAGTTTATCAGTAGCAGCACCTGTGTGCTCTGTGTCATTTCCCTCCTGGGCAGTGAGTTTTGTCCACTGCTGAGAAATAAAGCACCATTTGAACGCTGCCAGCCCTCAGCTTGCATCAGATGCTCTCCTCCACAGGCAGGACACATCTTGCCTATAACCTTGCAAGCCAGCACACAGAGAAAAGGAAGAACTTGCTGTCAAAGAAGCCATGTGTCTGTCTGGACAAGGTGGAATAGAGCTAGCTACACAACACCAGTTTTCATGTAAGCATCCAGGGCTCTGCAAACACTCATCATGGGTACACTTAGAACTCTGATGGAAGGGCAAATGAGCAGTCTGCATCAGCAGCCCCTGCAATTACACAACTGTTTCAGTTAAAGCAAAATGAAACCAAAGAAAACAGTATTTCCATCCCTAATGTCAATACCAAGTCTCTGCTTAGAGCATAAAAGCTGAATTGTGTTTATTTACCATAAACATCTAACAGAGCTGTGAAGATGTCTTTCACTTGGCTGCCTCCAGAACAAACCCATGCACACCAAATTGCTCCCCAGTTCATTCTGCAGTTGCCCAGTTGTCAAAATCTGTGCAAGGGCAGGAACATGCTGTCTGGGACAGAGTGCACCCATTCCTTTGAGGGACATTGCCTGATTACAGCAGATCAAAAGTAAAGTAAAACCATGACCCTAAATAGTTCCCGCAGAGCACTGGGGCTTGAACTGTGGAAGAGCTCATTTTCAGTGCAAGATAGGTGAGAATTACCCTTAAAGGGTAGGCAACACTTTCAGTTCTCCCATTTCATTCTTTATTGGTCCTCATATTTCCAGTTTCCAATGACCTCCTATTCCCAGAGCTTTCAGGCCGGGTCTTTAGAAAGGGAGCAGGGAGATAGCACTGCTGTGCACATGAACATCAAGGCTTGCCTTGGCTGGTCCCTCACCACCACCACACTTAAAGCTTTGGCCTCAAAGCAGCTTCTGGGCTGGGCTGTGACCAGCATGAAGGAGCTGCAGAGCCAGATCTGGCAGGTGGTGAATCCAGGCCTGGAACATGACTTGGCCCAGCCAAGCCAGCTCCAAAACAAACCCTTATTAAGCTGCATTAACCATCACTCATGAAATCCTGATGATTTAACCCTTGTGCAGGCTGAGCAGGGGCACAGGTGAGCCCTGGAGCCCATCGCCCTCCAAGACAAACTCCCTTGGTGGGACTGATCTTGTGATTACAACTCACTACATGCCAACAACAGAAAAGCTGCAGTTGGAACACAAATGGCAGTGGTTGCTAAGTGACAGCATCCATGCAGGCTTGTCACAGCCGTGAGACAAACGGTTGTGGCTGCACAGCAATCCCGCCTGGAATAGAGGTTAAAAATGCTGTTTTCATTACCATCTAGTAACCTCAACTGTGACCTGTCAGAGTATTTTACGGTTCTGACAAAGAGCCCTGTGAAAACAAAGCTCTGACACCAGTGGAAATGAGTGTGATTCAACATACCTTTAATATTGCATGCTCTTGCAACTGAATTTCTTCCCAGTGAACTAATGCATAAGACAACAACACGGTGTTCTCAGCTATATAGTCGTTTTCTCAAAACCAGACAGTTACATGACAGTATTTCCAGTGAGGGTCAGTAGAAACAACAACAAAACCATCAACACCCCCCCCTCCATCAGCTTCTGAAGTGAACCAGTGAGCTGTGTTCAACACTGAAGGTTTCTGCAATGTTTGGGAAAGATGGTGACATTTCCAGAGCTGCAAGCAACATATATCCTTATAAATAAAGGATTTAAACCAGAACTTTAAAATGACATGAAGTGATGGGTAAGACGGGATCCAGCAGGACACTGAGAGGTCACTTGCTCCAGGCAAAGCAGTGGTGGGACTGGGTGCAAGGAAGCCATAATAGGTGCTTAAGCACCATTTTGCTGGGTAGAGTATTGCAAACCCCTAAAGCAGAGAGACCCTGAAACCCAGAGCACAATGCATCCGAGTAAGAAAATTTAATGTAAGGAAAGAAAAAGCATTGCAACAGGCTGTACACAGTAACTTCCTCACCTCTCATACACTGCAGAAAAACCTGTTTGAGGCCATGCTGGCAGCGGAAACAAAGGGATGGATCTGTCAACATCCTGTGAACAGATCAGAAGTGACCAGGAAAAGCCACCACCTGGCTGCCCAATGGAGCCACAAATGCACACACAGCTCGGCAGCAGACACAACACCCACTGAGCCACAGCAAGAGCTCTGAGGGTGGACCCAGGCACTCGAACACAAGGGATCGTGTTCAGCCGATGCAGTGCATCGCTGTATGAAGCATCCTAACACAGTCTGTGTGACCACGCTTATCCCACGCAGCAGTTCCCAGCACCTACTAAAGCCAATGACACCCTTTCCTAATGAATTCGCTTTTGGCCCCAACCACTGAAGCCTCCATTTCCAATGTCAGGAGTAACAGCCCTAATCCTGCTGACAGCCCTAACACCACCAACGCAGTCAAAGCTCATCCATGTGGATAAAACCAACTTGACTGTTGCCTTTGGACACTATCTCCACATCAGCATATTAAACACTTCTATTTTGCACATTGTGCCAAAGCAAAATGTTGTTTTCCCCCTCTCCCCTTATATTTTATCCACAAATGCAGCACTTTTCCTCGTTGTTCTTATTCCTCACATTGCTTCACCACAGTCAATGAAACGAGCGTGTCTCATACTGGTATTAAACCCCTGTGTTGCTGCTCTCTAAGCCCTGCAGCACAGGGTGAATACTGCTGTGCACACAAAGGTCTGACTTTTCAGCAGCACTAAATTAGCCAGCTCAAAGGTGTGTAGCGCTCTGGCTGGCAGGATGAAAGACACATCCTCTGCATACGCTGCAGTGCTGGAGGGCAGACAGCTCAACCTCACTGTCACTACAGACATAGCATCGTGAGGGAGGAAAAAAGACACCTCCTGTCACCCTAATTCCTGTTGAGAACTTCTGCCCCATAGGGAACAGCCTTGCCTGCCTCTCCAGTTTGGGAGCATCTTCTCCACCCTTTATTTATTACACCAAGATCAAAGACCCATCTCCATGGAAACATCTGAGCTCAAAGAGTTTCTGCACTACAGCTTTATACGGTGCATGTAGGTTTAGGCACTGTGTTTTGAAACAGAAGCATTCAGGTCTCTATAGAAGTGGTTTGATTAGTATTAATAACCTGAGCAGCACTCATATGTGTATGACTAACACACACTTAGCAGAGCAGAGCTACCATTGTATTGTGATGTCTGTGGTCCATGAAGATCACAGCCATTCAGCTGTACATGGAGATATAACATGTCCCGTGTGGAGGGCAAGATCCAGATTAGGTAAAGCACAGTGATACATGTGCTCTTCAATAGCTGTCACCACAACACTTGGTCCCACATCTGAAGTCCGGTAGGACTTTCATCACAGGTAGAGACCAGAGCCATGAGGACAGAGCTGCTGGAGCCCATTACTGCCTGTTCTGCCTCAAGACCCAGAGCTGTGGAGCTGCTTGGACCCAGCCCAGCAGAGACTTGATGAAGTCTGCGTTCACACTGATGCCTTTGGGTCAGCGCTGGTTGGGGCACTGGTATTGTGTCATGCCAGTGACTTCCCAGCAGCTCTGAGCTCCAGTTCCTTCAGCGCAGGCACTCCTACAGCTGATTCCCAAGAGAGAAAAGCAGAAAGCTAAGTAGAACAGACGCGGTTTATGGTATTTGTGTTCCCTGTTCAGCTCCCCACATGGCCACACACACTGTTCAACTGGGGACAGGAGCAACCAGCTGGGAGGAAAACTGTTCAAACAGCCATTTCTGCTGCTGCGGACCGAAAGGGGACATGGAGCCGAGGCTCACATGAAATCCTGAGTTCAGCTTAAACCTCACATGAAGGAAAGCCAGAGCAAAAAGGAGTGAAACAGAATGCACAAGGCTCGCGTTTTCACAGGCACATCCCAAGAAGGATGAGCAGGGAGTGGAGAGCACGCAGGGCTGCATTAAGCATCAAAGCAGAGTTAATAGCATTGACCTGGAGAGCATCAGCCAGCGCCTGGGGCAGGAGGAAACCCCATCTCACAGCACTGCCAGGGGCAAATCCTGCTCCTAGGGACATCAGACCACATCTCATTACTGCTTGTGGCCCCCAGTTGCCCATAAGCACACAGGATGTAATTGTTATAATCACATTAAAACATTTCAGAATAGCAACTGTGCAGAGAGCAATCCAGCTGCCAGCATTTAGCCTTATCCTAGGGCACAGGCAGAATACGCCAGCCGTGAATTAATACCACATAAGCTGCACCATGCTGAGTTTCATGGCTTAATTATGAAAGAGAAAGCAATAATCAAGGGATCTGTAAGGCTAATAAGTGTTCTGAGAACACCGAATGTGACAAGAGCCGCAGCCAGTGTGACAGGACATGAATGCATTCAAAAAGCACATTAATCACACACTGTGTATTAATTCACAGCTGGTTTCCAATGGCAGCACTTGGCCCTTCACCACCTCCATAGCATCCCTGAGCAAAGTGGACCTCATAGCATCACTGGGCACAAGTGGCTCATCACCTACCCCAGAGCAAAGTGGGCTGCAGTCTACTCACCAGCAAAAATAAAACAAGATCACAGTATGCATCAGGCCAAGGCATGGATATTAGCTCTGACTTAAAGCCCTTATGGCTAAACTGAGTTTAGTGCTCACACCTCTGTCAGCATTTGGAGGTTTTTGGGTCAGCAAGTGTCCACCAGGCTGCACAGTGTGTGTCACCTGGTGAAGGACAGCACAAGGAGAGTATCGGGGCACTGGTGGATTCTCCTTTTATCCCTGCAGTAACACACTTGGAAGTGCTTCTGTTCCTCAGCACTTCCAGCTATCTCTATTCTCCATCTCTTATTTCATCTCACTGCAGCTTTTCAATTACAGACAGCTCCTTGTGGGGCTTTGCCTCTCATTCAGACTTCCATTCTTCTATATGGAGTACATTTGTCTATAGAGGTGTATCTCCAGCCTCTGAGAAGCTTGACATCTCTCAGGGAGCACTGATAAACCTTAAAACAGGGATACTACCAGGATGAACCCTTCCACCTGCACTATCACACAGTGATCCTCAAACTCCCACACACCAAGATGTCCCTGCAGGACATAACCCAGCACTTTGCTGGTTGCCAAACAGCCCTGCAGTATTCCAGCAAGGTGCCCCTTGGGCTGAAGCACTGCAGGGCTGAGTGCCAGTCAGAGCTGCATGGAGAGAAGCTTGAAATGCTCCCAAATACCCACTTCTGCCCAATAATTCATTGCATCAGAGACAGTTCCCTTACTGCAAACATCTTGTCCTCTAGCCCTCTACAAAGGGCATCTTTTTGCAGTTCTCTGCCCAAAGATCTATTATCCAGCCAAAGCACTTCAAAAGAAACAGTTCCCCTTTCTCCCTTACTAATAATCCCAGATCTAACCATGTCCTACTTAGCACCTCCTCTGAAACCAGGAAGCAAGATGCTATTTCTGTTGGCCTCAGTAAGTGGACTCTGCTGAATCCCAGGGAGCACACAGACCACACAGTAGGCTGGGTTTAAATCCTGGGATGGACTGCTCAGCAGCAGCCTCCTTCCTTCATCCTAAAGCCTAATCAGGAGCCAAGAGGAAGCGACTGTGACAATACAAGGGTGAATCACTCTGTATATTCCCCAAATGCCAGGCCAAATTTGTACACTAAAGTTCATTCCCCTTGCTGTAAAAATATATATCTGCTC
This sequence comes from Forpus xanthops, assembly GCA_032466535.1. Classification (NCBI taxonomy): domain Eukaryota; kingdom Metazoa; phylum Chordata; class Aves; order Psittaciformes; family Psittacidae; genus Forpus; species Forpus xanthops. The sequence continues at coordinate 12,603 of JASSUY010029243.1, forward strand.
CCTCTTCTACCTCTGTGACCATATGGGGACCCAAAATTCATTCCTTGTGGGAGTGAATCATGGAGCATCCACACCGACTCCCTACAGAGAGATTTTAAAAGTGAAATCAATGGTGAAGAGGGAAGAAGACCCTCCATATAGGTACAACCTGGGATGGAATAAGTCTTCCTTAGATTGGCACAGGAGGGATTTGGACCAGCTACTGCCTAGATGTATGGGTTAACAACCTCTTCTCAAGAGACTGTAACACCAGTAAATCTTAACTCTTTATAAACCCATAGCGTCAGAAGCTGCCCAGGATGCACATGAAAGCACAATCTAGCATCTTATCTGCAGACAAATGGCTCCCTTTCACTTCATTCTGCTGCAGATCTTCTGCCCACTGTTCCCATCTCCTCTCCACTGCTCTCTTTTCCTCCAGCAGCACCAGACTGCTCACTGATCAAAGAAGGACTGGGCTCTTTTCCCTTGTTTCTCCAAGTCTGGAGCACTACAGTAACCCCAGCCAAACACTTGTCTTCATTAAGGTTCCTCCCCAAGCCTGCCAACAGAGCCTGGACCATGCCAGGACACAGCAGAGAGGGACAATTTGGCTGGTCCAGCTCATTTCCAGATGGAGCATGAACATTGCCTTAGGGACTGTAATGCCCCCACTCCATTACCTACCAGAAGGTGCCTGCTGCTCTCTTCTACCACCTTCTACTGCGGGAAGGACTCTGTCCTTTACCGCTGCCCATCTGAGCTGCAGCACTTGGATTTATCAAGGGATTCACAGGAAAACCAGAACACCACACACACATTTCTATTCACCCATGCCTTCACAAGGTTTATCCATATGGAAGGGTGATGGATAGGGTGCAAGGCAGCATCATAGGCCATGTCCTGGTGCACAGAGATGGTTTGGGTAGTGCCCAGGGCAGCAGCTGGCCACAGGAAGGGCCTTTCCACAGCACCAGTGCAATACACGGTATTTCTAGTGTATCAAATAGAAGAGACAAGGAGCATTTCACCTCTCTTTCCTTTCATACTCTGATGTACAGAGGGGCTAGACCAACTTATTTCAATGAGGAAGACAGAGCTCCTGTAATCTTGTCGGACACAGTCCCTCAACCCTCCTGTTCAAGGCAAAATCCTGCATTAATAATCCCTCATCTCTTGCTTTATCACCTTTGCCCAAGGGAAACACCACCAGCTCTTCAGCTTGCAAAGGGAGTGAGACAGATCCCTGCTACAGCCTCCCAGTAACTCTTAGGGTGGTAACTCAATCACTGCAAACCAGTCAGTCCTGTTTCTCCTCTTCCTTTCCATGACCATTAGCATCTCCCCTTGGGTTTTGTGCCTGTTCCCCCCAGCAAGTTTTGCAGCCGCCTCATTTCCATGGAAGCAGCAACATGAGACTGGATTCTTTCTCTGTGTGTTCCCTAATTCCCCTCCTTGCACAGCACAATCCAGAGGTGGGACAGCTCCTTGCCCACCTCTGGCTGCAATTGCATTAGGACCAAGTAGATGCCAGTAGCCCTATGTCAGTGCTTTGTGGCTGACCAGCAGAGAGAAGAGCTGAACCCACATTGCTTTCCCCAGGCTGACACTAACATCCTAACTCCAGGAACGTTTGCTTGTGTGCATTTACGCTCTGTGATGGCAGCAGCAACTGAAATTAAGAGGTACCCTGACCCCTTCAGAACAGCCTCAAGACGACAAGAACGCCAAAACACTGCTTTGACTTTGGGAGAACATTTCACACCTTCAGTGAGGGATTTGCTTCCTGAAAAGTAACTGCACAAACATTCCAAGTGCAATCCCGGTGGGAGAGAGCCCCTGCAGAGACCTTGGGTCAAAGCAAAAGGGCAAGCAAGGTTGGGAAAGACACCTGGAGTCAGAAGGGAAAGGGTTTGCATCAATCACACCAAAAAGGCCCCAACCACCACCTCAGCACTCGCTCTTTGGCAGCTTGGGATAACTGACTGATGCTGGTTGGGGATCACCACCTCCAGCCAGGCTCCCAGCATCCTCATGCCAACCAGGGGTGACAAATGCAGAGAGATCCAACCCAGGTCTGTACCAGCGGTCCCACACACACTGAGCCCAGCGGGGCTGGCAGGACAGGGCAGAAAACCGGGCAGATAGGCTGGGTCAGCCCATCCTCTGCCCACCCTTCCCCAGATGGTATTTCGAAGGTGACAACCCCATGAGCCCCATCACAGCTACTCCGGAGTGATTTAGAAACACACACTGAGAGCACAGTCTTCAGTTCGTTACCTGAAGGCAGAGTAGAACCACAAACTCCTTTATCTTCTCAGAGCCACTACCATTTCACACCATCCCTGCCCATTGAACCCAGGAGCTGGTGCTTGGCTGAAGCCCATCTTATAGAAGGGCATCTTATCTTGATTAGTAAATGCTACCATATGGAACGAATTTCCCGTCCTCCAGTCATTTGTTCCAGCAGCTAATCAACTTCATTCTGATAAAATTAACGCCTATTTTCTCATCTCAATTGATCTGGCTTAGCCTGCAGCTGTGGGTTTGAGCCACGTCTCTGCCTTAAAGAGCTCTTGGATACCTACCTTTTCTCTTTGTGGAGCTACTTACGTGCCTCTATAAACAACTGCAGTTGCTTAAGTTCCAGTCTTAGGCATCAGTTTGGGGATTTTTCCATTATGCCTCCCCCTGAGGACATGCTGCTCCTTGAAGATCCCTGCACTGTATTTTACATCCCTCTACAGAGAGGCAACAGATCGTGGCCTCCTTGGGAAATGCAACTTGGCATAACTGATGGAGTCTGGAAGCAGAATAATGATTACTGCTGCTTGCTGCAGATAAAGGCCACTTGTGGTGAGCATCACGTCTCTGCTGCGACCAGCTTTAATCACAGCTGAGCTAACGCTGAGCGCAGCCTTAACCCACGCTCCCTCCGATGCACTGCACGTCTGCCCTCTTGAATGTCTTCTCATCTGATTTAGGACATCTCCTCCTCCCTTTCCCCTCCCTCTTGTACTGAACTTCTCCTAATGAAACCTAAAAGGACTCTGTGACTCTTCCCTCATCTCTCGCTCTACCCCTGCCCTCCATCTCCCCCACTGCAAGCTCTCCTATGCAAGTGGTACCCACCTCCTGCTTCTGCCCAGGATAAATGCATCATCATTATTATTTCATATCAACACCCTGTTATTAAATAGGGTTATTTTTTACCTCTCAGTGGTGGGGCCACAAAGCCAAGTATTTATCAAGTTTAAACGCAACAGGTTTCTTAGGGGATAAAAAAGCACTTTTGGAGCACGCTCTATTGGGCACAGTTTGGTTTTAGCTCAGGGCTTTCTCAGGGCAGGAGCTGACTCTTGAAGGTGTGCATGCCTCTGAACATGTTGACAGTGCACGGCGAGCAGCTCACAAATGATAATTTAAGCTAATTAATAAAAATAAACTCTAATTACAAGCAGCAACTAATTAAACCAGCACAGAGGGCGACTCCTGTGCTTGGGGTAGCAGCCGGCGTGGCAGATGATGCTATTGCAAGGCCTTAGGACTCCCTCCCGCCCTCCTCACATGCTAAATCTCAGGCAGGTTTCCCACAGAGCGGCTTTGTGAGCAGCCGCTGCAAACAGGAGCTGCTGCTTCTCTTGGCCTGGTTATGATAGCAGCAAATTAGGGCAGTTTCTCACTGGAGCTGCGGTCAGGTCCCAGGGATGGCAGCCTGCAGCGTGCAGCCATGGTCTGCTCTGGTGCCTGCTAACCCTGCAGCACAGCACACGGGCACTGATCACTTCTGTGGCCACATGGGTCCTGGCAGGACATTGCTGCCCTTGCAAGGCTGGGCTGTGCTGGGTTGCCAGGACCACTACAGATCCGGAGGCTGTAAGATGTGTTTTCCCCCCTAATTTCAGTTTATGTCACTCAGGGACACACTTGGGTCCCAGCCTGGGTATTCCGTTTCCATCTCATGATGGCAGGAATGAGGCATCAAAGCACTGAAGGGATCAAAACATGAAAGCCAGAATAAATAAAGCCATGAAGACGTGGGAATGGAGATCCACTCCTCTAACGCAATTAACCTTTCCAAGAGATAATAGTCCCAAATTAAAGGACATCGTGGGATGCAGAAATGCATCCAGGTCACGTGGGAGAGACTACTGAGTGGAGCATCATGTCCAGACACCCGCTTGCTCAACCATTCATCTCTTACTGAGAGCAGAGATTAAAGGGCACTCGGCCCCTGCAGCACTGTCTGTCACAGTGCCCCAGGTTCATTCGGGAACACACTTCCTCAGACAAGATCTGGTTCCCTTTCACTCTCCTCTCCCAGGCTCCAGCCTAGGAGAGCTGCCAAGCACCCCAACACCCCAACACCCCAGTACCCCAATACTCCAGCATCCCCAACCCCAGAACCCTCAACCCAGTACCCCAGCATGCCAGCACTCTCAAACCCAGTACTCCAGTGTCCCAGCATCCCAGTATCGCTCAACACCAGCACCCCAATACCCCCAACCCCAGTACCCCCAAACCCAGCATCTCTGTATCCCTCAACCCCAGTACCCCAGCACCTCTAACCCCAGCATTCCTGTATCCCTCAACCCCAGCATCCCTGTATCCCTCAACCCCAGCATCCCTGTATCCCTCAGCCCCAGTACCCCAGCATCCCTGTATCCCTCAGCCCCAGCATCCCTGTATCCCTCAACCCCAGCATCCCTGTATCCCTCAGCCCCAGTACCCCAGCATCCCTGTATCCCTCAGCCCCAGCATCCCTGTATCCCTCAACCCCAGCATCCCTGTATCCCTCAGCCCCAGTACCCCAGCATCCCTGTATCCCT
>JASSUY010029244.1:0-20478 GCA_032466535.1 Forpus xanthops
GCGCTCCGCCCGTGGGGCCGGGCCGAGCCGAGCCGAGGTGGTGGGGAACCGAGGACAAAGGTGGCAGTGAGGGACCGGGAGCGGGGCCGGGAGCCGGGGGGGGACCGCAGCGGAGCGCGGCTCAGCGGGCGGCAACCGGAGGTGGGGGGCGCTCCTCCGCTCCCAAACACCCCGAGGACTTTGGGGACCCCAAAAAGACCCCAAGATACCGGGGAGAAAGGGTCCCCACTGCCCCCCGGCGCTGGGCGCCCCCAGAACCCTACCTCATCTCCTTGATCGCTGCTACGTGGCTTAATAAGAAAATGGTAATCCTGGTGCCCATCTGCCGTGTGCAGGCTGAGGGAAGGTGAAACCCGCCGGAGCCATCAGCCGGAGCGGGAACAACAGGGTGCTGGACCCCACAGCCTCCTTACACCGTCCGATCCCGGATCCAGCGCTCCCACCGACACCCTCGCATCAGCGATGCTGGCGGATGCTGAAGACCTTAGCTAGAGGCTGAGACCAGGTAGGCAAAAAGCCTGGCAGAGCGAGGCCAGGGCTGACTAGGGGACAAGGGGAGGGTGGCCTTGCCCCGGTGACAGCGTTCGTGGCCACGGCTCTCTGGAGCTGCAGCCGGATCTGCAGCGCAGGCCATAATTCCTCCCTGTGTGCCGTGGGGAGGAGCGAAGCAGCGTGGGGCAAACACGGAGCCGGCGGTAAGGTCACCTGCACTGAGTGACGTGGGGCACTGGGGTGAGCCCTATGTGGGGCTCCTCCATTGGGAAACACTCAGCTGGGGATGAATCTTCATGGAGCCCTGAGCCACCCACGGACACAGCACCTTAGCTGGAAGCAGTTATCCCGGCTTATCACGGGGCTGTTTATTCACCAGCTCCATTTCCTGGGCGGGATGGCTGCTGCCGCCAAGAGCAAGCCAATGGGTTATTACAGTGCAATTAAAGCACACGCATCCTCAGCATCCATCCTCTATCCCTGCAGGACACGGAGCCATGAAGCTGAACGAGCGGAGCTTGGCCTTTTATGCTACCTGTGACTCCCCGGCTGACAACGCCGGCTTCCTCTACAAGCGCGGTGAGCGGCACACAGCGTACCACCGCCGCTGGTTCGTGTTGAAGGGCAACATGCTCTTCTACTTCGAGGAACGGGAGAGCCGGGAGCCGGTGGGTGTCATTGTGCTGGAGGGCTGCACCGTGGAGCTCTGTGATTCAGCTGAGGAATTCACCTTCGCCATCCGCTTCGGGGGCACCAAGTCCCGCACCTATGTGTTAGCAGCCGAGAGCCAGGCTGCCATGGAGTCGTGGGTGAAGTCGCTGTCACGAGCCAGCTTTGACTACATGCGCCTGGTGGTGCGGGAGCTGGAGAAGCAACTGGAGGAGATGCGCTATGGCATGGCCGGTGCGTGTGCTGGGGGATGCCGGGGGTCTCCCAGCGCCTGGAAAATGAAGCCCTCGGAGCTGGAGCGGCCGCTGGCTCTGCCCGCTGTGTTGCCAAAGGAGAATGGCTGTGCTGTGTGGAACAACGCATCGGGAGCGAGCCGACCACCCGAAGCTTCAGGCTGTGGTGAGGATGCTGGTGATGGGAACCCGCGGCCACCACCGCTGCCACCGCGCAGGCGGGCATCCAGCACCGAGGTGGGCAGTGCAGTGCTGGAGAGCCCGTCCTCCTTCTGCCGGCTCCATGAGTGGTACGGGCGGGAGGTGGCCCAACTGCGGCGGGACTGGATGGAGAGGCAGCGTGGTCCACAGCCCTGAAGGACCTGAATGGCCCCTGAGGACCTGCCAGGACCTATAACAAGGAGTTGATCGTTGTTGGTGCTGCGTTGGCCCTGTCGTCACCCTGGGATGTGCAGCCCTGTCTGTGATGGTGATGGACACTGCTGATGGTGCTCAGCACCGAGGGACACCGGTGCTGCTCTGTGATGGTGAAACACCAGCACAGTGCTGATGGCAACTGGGCTCAGTGTGCTGCCAGTCAGACATGAAGCCCCTGGGCTTTGGGGGCTACCAGGCTTTTGGGCATCTCGTGCCAAGGCAGCAGATGCTCCCTGCATGGATGCACCCCTCCAGCCTTGCCCAGCAAGCAAGCAAGCTACAAACCACTTGCTGCCCGATGCCTGCTGAGACTCAACCACTGTACTGAATCTGATGGGGCCTCTTGATGCTCTTGCAGTGGTACCATGCACTGAGAATGCTTTTGGAGAAGGATTTGGATGGAATCTCACTAGCCTGAGCCCCTTTGCGGGTATTTCACAGCTGGGAACCCTGCTACCACCTTCCCCTCCCCACGCTGAGCACTGCCGGATCCCTCTGCTCCAGCAGGATGTGGCCTGAAGATGAAAATATCAGCGAGCACAACCCTTCCTTAATGGCAGCAGCTTCCCTGGGGAGCTGGTGACACCCAGCCCAGAGTGTTTTGCACAGGGCAATCGCTGCTTGCAGCCTTGGGTGAACCCATGGTGAGGGCAGACCCAAGGGGATGCTGCAGCTGCAGGCACTCCTGTGCTGGATGGATATTTCGGGGCAAGGCATCACCCCTGAGCTGGCTTCCTAAGGGGAAGCATCACTCATGGTGGTAATGGGAACGTGTGTGTCAGCACGGAGCTTGTCGAATGATTCATGTGCCAAACTGGAGCGAAGCCAGTGTCTCGTGCTAGTGGTGCTCTTTTCTGCTCCCAATGGTTTAGACTGACACTAAGGGTTGGCCTGGAGGTGGGGTGACCTGGATTGGAGCTGGGTGGCCCCGGCTCCCTTTGCCCCGTTAGGACAAATACGGATTTTGCTACAATAAAAGTTGTTTCAGAAATTCCTGCCTGTCCCAGGTTCTTCTTTGTGCCTTTCATCCCCTTCCTTCCATGGGGCTGGGCAGGCACAGTGTCACCCAAGTGGGACACAGCCAACGCCAGGCTCTTGCAGTGCCCTGGAGCCCGACATCCCTGCAGGGATGGGATGGATGGGATGAGATGGATGGGCCAGGATGGTGCCACCCTGGTGGATGTCAGGATGCCCAGTGCCAGGGTGGTCCTGTGGCAGGGACAGCATGGCTCTACGTCTCTGTGTTGGCTTGAACAGCCAAGCACAGGTGACCAGCACGGGGGTTTGGGCACTGGAAAAGAGCTGGGAGACTGACTGGGAGTGCAGCGCTCCTACAAGTGACACCCCTACAGTGTCACTGATGGAAATGGTACTGGGTGCCCCAATATGAGCTGCTGGTGTATTACGGATTCAAAGGGATGGTGCAACCATCCCATCAAACCCAAGGTTACAGGCAGCACTGTGTGGTGCCACCAGGTTTGGATGCCCCTGGTCAGAAGGCCCTCTACCCTTGGTGGGACATCCCAAGCCATCTACCAAGGGGTCTTGGCCAGGGACAAGATATCTGTCCCCTTGCTGAAGACAGTGTTGATGCCAAGTGGAAGTGGCCAACATGACCCAATGTCCCTGCTCACAACACCCACCTGTATGAACATCTCCTGCTTCTTGCCAATATCATTGAGGTCCATGTCTCTTGGAGAAACTGAGGCACGCAGCCAGGCAGGTCACTTGCTTGCTGAGAGCACTGTAGAACACTGAATCCTGCCCTGGCCACCCCACTTTGTGTTTTGCCATTTGGAGTGGTGCTGCTGAGGGCAGGGGGGTGCAGCTGTACACGCAGCACCCACATGGTTAACGTGGCCCCATCAGTCGGCTGTGGAGGAAGGTTCTGGTTTCCATGGTAGCTGGCCCAGCTTCTCCAGACGTTCAGATAGTCATTAGAAATAAATCCGTCCCAACATGTTAGCCGACAAACAAGCTTAAACAGATATGCAACATATGGATTTATCAATCCATCAAATGCAAACACCCCTGCCTCGTGTCGGGAGCTGCAGACGTGCCCGGTGATGGGCGGCTCTGAAGAAAAGCTGTGCCAGGGTGCCATCATTGAGCCAAACCTCATACCAAAGGATGCTGAGTTACTCAAGGGGCAGGAGCAAACCTGCACTAGGGATGAACACAGGACTTCCATAGGGCAGGATCCCTGCTCATCGCAGGGGGGTTGAAGTAGGCGACCTTTGAAGGTCCAACCCATACCATTCTATGAGCTCACCTTGAGCTGGATTAGCCCCATTTCACACCTTCTTTTCTTCCCTCAACTACCAGGTGTTTATGGTAGTGAGAGCTCTTGCCACAACCCCAAAGCAACGCTGTGATTTCCAACATCAATCCAGGCACCAAGCTCCCATCCCGACTGCCTCCAGGCAAAGCACACTCCAAGGCCAGGGTCGTATCCAACTTCTGTATTTAGTGGCTCTTTACAGAACTCATTCCTTCCAAAATTGTTAAACAAAGTTCATCGATCTCATAGAAACTTTTGAAGTACAGTACATGAGCCTAACAAAAACGTGATCGGTGTGTCCCGCCAGCTTTAATACAACAGGATTGCCACGTCCGAGACCATCCTAAGTGCTTCCTTGAATCCCATTCCATTAAAGCTCCCGCTAGCACATGGTGGAGAAGAGCAATGATCATACCTTGACCTTCTGCAGAGTGGTGGCAGGGAAAAGAGTGGCCACGGGCAAGCTAGGGCTCGCTGGGGCAGGGTAGGTGGGCAAGGAGAGCTGTGCCTCCGCAGAGCTGCTTTTAGCATCGCTCACCGACCACCACCCATGTATAAAAATACCTTCTCTTGTGATAAAAATGTATAAATCAGTCAATGCATAGCCTCAGAGCCTGCAGGGAGCCCTCCCCATGGCGGTGGCCACACTGGGTGATGGCTGATGCCATGCGGGCAGGGGACAGGGCAGAGCAGCCCAGCAAGGGCCACCCCATGGTGTTTAAAGGCATTTTGTTAGCAGAGCCCAGCTGGTGGTGATGGGGTTGGGAGATGGCATGGGTCAGCCCTGGAAAGCCAAAGCTCAATGGTGCTTTGCTCAGTTCAGGTCTGAGCTTGCTCAATTCAAGAACCTGGTGTGACAATACGGGCCTCATCCTGGCTCCATGGGCAGCCACTGCCTGGGTGCTCTCCCTAAGTAAAAGTGCTTCAGCCACCAGAGCTGGCTATGATGCTGGGAGCAGCCCCGAGCAGGGTTTGACCCCCTGTGAGCAGGCAGCTCATGATTTCTGTGTGCTCATCCCCGAGCACTGATGCCCCAAAGGCAAAGCTCAAAGGCTCCGTCTCTTCTCCTTTCCAAATGGACGATGGCAGAGCATGGAGAACTGGGAACCAATGGATGCCCATTCCCAACGAGCTGAAGCCACCCCTGAGCATCACACCCAGATACCTCTTCCCATCTCGCTCCCAAAATCACGAGCACAGGTTGCTCTCATTGTTTCTGCATTGGTTTTCCTCTTCCTTTGCGAGCTGGCAAGAGCTGCACCGTGCTGTATTGGGGCTGCCACTGGTTGCCAGCTGGAGGAAGCACAAGGGACAGCATTGGGACCATGCTACATCTTGTTCCAGAAGGCTAGAGCAGACATTTCTACAACATATACAACCGCACGGGACATTCTGTGTTACAAAGGTTTCCAAGAACACAAACCACCAGAACTAAATACATACTTGATGGCATCAGGGGGGTCGCTTTAGAGTCTTCAGGGACTATGTCGCAGTCTCTGGCTGGGGCAGAAGCGATGCGGTGTCTTACAGACAGAGGTGGAAACTGCTCAGCAAGAGTTTAGTCCGTTTTGTCAGCCTCATAGTGCTTCTCGATGGCTTTGCTCAGTCTTTCCTGGGGGATTTTCCTTTGTTTTTAATCTCATCCAGTGGCAAACTACAAGACTTCAGTGTACATTTAATGACACGACTGCTACATCATCTTCATTTTATAGCTATCTTTAATATCAAAGCAGCTTAAGCTGTTAATAAATTCCAAAGTATCCTTTTATTAAAATATCTAAAAGAGGTCTATAAATATTTTTTCTTTTTTTTTTTTGCTTTTTGCTTTTCTAAAATCGTTCCCAGTTTTTTCACATTTAAAACAAAGCTGGGGGAGATGTGGCTTCATCATGGGGGCCACCTCCTTTTCCACGGGTGCTCCATGGTGCCCGCTGCCCATCGCCTCTTGGTGCGTGCTGCATTTAACAAAATATATATATATGTGGGTGTCTATATATATATCCAGGGTGTTGGAGGGCTCAGAACTCCCACTCGAGGGCCTCCTCGCGGTTGGCAGCCCGCTCCAGGCGGTGGATGATGTTGTTGAGGTTGGCCATCTTCTCATGGCGCCGCTGGATGCTGGTGCTGAGCCGGGGGCCGGGTGCTGGTGGCAGCGCCGGTGACACTGGTCCAGCGGAGGATGGCCCCGGTGAGGCTGAGCCGGCGAGGCCGGGTGAGGATGCTGCCGAGGGAGATGTTGGGGAGACCTCCAAGCTGCAACGGGATGATCCCGATGAGGACTGGGAGCTGTCGGGATGCGGCGGTGGTGGCGGTGGGGGTCCTGCGGTGGTGGTACCGACACGGCCCCCCCGCCGCGGGAGGCTGCAGGCGCTGGGGGCAGCAGCATGGGGGGCTGCCCCCCGACTCTCCTGAAGGGGTCCGGTGCCCTCGGCCACCCCGGCCGGGCTGTGTGAGTCCCGCCGGTGGCCCCAGCTGCCTGCCTCTCCCTGCTCCTCCTTCACCTTCACAGCGGCACAGGGCTGCTCGCCCCCCCTAAACACAGGTTTACGGTCCTCCGTGTCCGAACTGGGGCTATGGGGGGCCCGGCGCACGGGGATGGGTGTCCCACTGCTCTGCTCCGGATCCGTGTCGTTGTCTGGTGCGCCCTCCACCAGCATCTCCCGCCGCATCCGTGACCTGCCAGGATACAAGCATGGAGGGTCGGCGACCACCACCCATCATCCCATGTCACGGGTACCACAAGCCTTGAAAAAGCATCTTCAGACATAAAAATACAATCACATCGCTTGGGATGGAAAACCCCACCTTGCTGGCCTTCAAAACACGATGGGGAAAAAGACTCTGCTTAAACATGAGGAATGGGTTTTGCAACATTTTGGGGCCTTTTCCAGCCAAATTGAGACAGTTTTCGTGGCTTAACACTTAACGTTTTTCATATATGTTTTTACACTGTTTTCTATAGGGGAAGGAGCACAACCCATCATCTGGGCTGCTGACTCAGAGCTGGCAGTACCTGGAGTGTGCTTGGAGAGGGCCCAGAAGCCATGTATGCACCTATAACCCTGCCTAAGGATGAAGCTCATGCTGCTCCCGCGCTGTGGGAATGAAACTTGTGCTCCAGGAGCCTCCATGAGGCTTTCCTCCACCCACCACAGAGCTCCTGCTCAGTGCAAGTGGTGACCCACACCAGTGAGAAAGTGGGTATGAGCATGGTAATTGCTTTAGATGCTCAACATGACTTGGTCAAGCTGGTCAACGCCTCTTGACTGCCCATCAACCAGGGCACATGCAGCATTTCAGCTGTAATCCAGCACCACGTGTGGGTCTGCACCTTCCCATCTACACAAGAGGGACTGGGAGGACTGGAAGAGCAACAACGACCGCCCCTTTGTGGCCCAGCACCATCAGATAGCCACAGCCCAGGAGCACTCATACCTGTAGTTGTGGAACCAGTTGATGACGGTGTTGGTCTTGAGGTTGAGCTGGAAGGAGAGCAGCTCGATGGTCTGCTGCGAGGGGTAGGGCTCCAGCTGATAGGCTTTCTTCAAGGCTTCCTTCTCCTCCGGGGCCAGCACCACTCGTGGCTTCTTGATCTGGAGGAGGCTGAGGTCCTGTGGCTGCAGGCCGGGGCTGGTGCACTCGGAGCGGGTGCTGGGGGACTCGCTGTCCGAGCCGGCGCTCATCAGCCCGTACCGACGCTTCAGGTAGGCTGTAGGAGAGGAGACCCAGCTGCATGCCCGCGGACCCCCCTGCTTGCCCAGCACCCCAGTCCCATTGGGGCTGCATCACCCTGACCCTCACCTTTCTTCTCCAGCTTCTTCATGTCACGCAGCTTCTCCACGTTGAGGGGGTCGTTGAGCCAGAGCTGCATGCGGACGAAGGGCTCCCTCCCCTTCAGGCTCAGCTTGTGCCATGGCTTGGGTCTGGAGAGGAGATCGGACACCGAGCCCTGTGTCAGGCCCAGGATGCTCTCCCCAAACAGCCGCTGGCCTGGCAGAGGAGAAGCAGAGGTGGTTAGAGCGGGGCAGAGCAATGTGGTGGGTGCTACAGTCCCCCCATGGAGCGGGTGCACCCCGTTTCCAGCCAGCATCCTCCCCAGCATGCCAGGATCCCACTGAGCACCCACAGCAGACAAAGAGGGGTCTGCAGCTACGGGAATCGGGGTGATGTATCCATACAGCCTCACCAGCAGCTCCCGAAAACCCGGGCGGAGAGAGGATCCGCACCTAAATTGTTGTCCGTCAAGACCTCCTTGACCTTCTTGGTGATGGAGTAGGTGTCCAGCTCTGGGGACATGGCGACGATCTCCTGGATGCCCACAGGTCCCTGGCTGTTGGGGTACGTCTTCCCACCCAGGGCAGGCGTGGACCGGCTCTCGGGCTGCTGATTTTCTTTGCTGCTCTCCAAGGCCAGCGTGAGGGGCTCCTGACAGCCCTTCTCGTGCTCAGTGGGGCTGGGGGGCGGCGAGGGGGACGGCTGGGGCTCCACCGGGCTGGCTGCGTGACACCGGGGCAGAGGGGTCAGCGGGGATGGTGGGATGGGAGAGGGCAGGGACCCTGCGGGAGCAGGAAGGATGTTTTGGGGATGCTGGCAAAGTCTCACCAGCAGCTATGGCAAAGCAGGAAGTGCCAATGGAATAATTAAGGAGGGAAAACAGCACTAATATTAAAACCCCTGTTACTACTTTATGGTGTTTTGTTGGGGTTTTCTTTTTATTATTAACCGAAATGACTTTCAAAATCCTCTTCTGACAGAGTAACATTTGAGGATCTGTGTAACAGCTCAAAATTGTCTAAGTGACTCATGAAGGGGGTCTAAAATGAGTTGGGTGCATTAGAGGACAGGGGGATGAAAGGGGCTTCCCAGGATTGGGGTGTGGGTGCTGGGAAAGCTCTTCCCAGTGCTGGGGTGGGATCGGGATAAACTCGCCCTGTGCTGGGATGCAGGGGATGGATGCAGAAGCAATGGAAGCAATGATGACACTCGGGGACTGCAGGGACACGGCTGCACTTACCCTGGGAAGGTGTTGGCTGCTGGTTGATGCCTTGGCCCAGCTGGTCCGTCAGCCAGAGCTGCATGCGGATGAAGGGCTCACGACCCTTCTGCGTCAGCTTGCTCCATGGCTTGGGCCGTGACAGCATGTCGCTCACGCTGCCCTGGGACAGCCCCAGCACCTAGGTACCATGCATGTGTCACCCACCAGCACCGGGCTGCTGCCTGCCCTTGGTTCCCACGCCGAGGGAGGAGAAGCAGGCTGCCACCCACTGCTATGCTCATGGCCCCATGGCATGTCCAAACCCCCTGGCCTCAGCCATAGGTCCTGGGACCATGGTGGGCCCTCCTAAGGATACCCAGTGGGATGGGAGGCTGAACCCTGCAGGGCTCTGCATAGGGGACAAGGTGTTTCTGGTAGGAAGCACCACCAACCAGTGGGGGTAACCACTGGGAGACCATTTGGGGTTGGGTCAGACTGTGAGGATGTGGCATCCTCCAAGAGGAAACCCACTGGGGAGAGTGGGGACTCCAGAGGAGCTGGCAGAGGCCACTAATGAGGCCAGGGCTTCATGGAGCAGGAGGGACAACAGATCCCCTTTCTCCAGGCTGATACCTTCTCTCCAAAGATCCTTTGGCAGATGCCGTTCTTGGCCAACTTCTCCTTGACCTGCCGGGTCAGCTCCAGCGTGTCCACCTCCCTGTACATGTACATCTCATACTGCTCCGGCGTCAGCGGTGGCACCGTGGGCTTCAGGGTCCGTGGCACATAGGTGGGGTAGTAAGAGAGGCGACCACCAGCAGCCGGCTCCGTGCCGGCTCCCTCTGCCTTCACCTCTGTGAGCCGATGTGGTTCATCATCTGCCAGCGGCAGCTCATCCTCATTGGTACCACCTTCACCAGGCTCACTCCGTGGCCAGCCCTGGCCATTGGCCATGCTGGAGTAGCTTGAGGAGGAGGAGGACAGTGAAGGCGAGACGGAGGTGTAGGGTCGGCTGAGCAAGCTCCGCTCCGATGCCCAATGCTGGTCAAAGTAGGAACCGGCATCGCCAATCTCCGACTTCACCTTCCGGATGATGCTCTGGACAAAGGCAGCAGGGGAGAGGACAGCCAGGGGTGTCTGTGGGGGGCCAGGGCTGGCCCCATTCCCCTCCTCTTGCTTGACATAGGTGGGGACAATGTTCTGGCTGACAGTGGCCAGTGTGGAGCGCTCAGTGGGTGGTGTGTCCCCGGGGTGCCTGCTGCCCCCCGATTCCATCTCCAGCAGTGCCTGCTGCTGTGCCTGCATCTCCCGCCGCGCCTGCTCCAGGATGCTCTTGATGGCATCTTCCGAGCTGCTGCCGCCCGCCCCATTGGCCACTGCTTGGGATGCAGATTGTGTTTTGGGTTCCCCTGGAAAGAAAAGGGGTGAGCAAATATTGGTTTAATAACACAATGCAGGAGAAAAGGGACTTGGAGTGCTCTCTATTGCATGGGTGCAGATCAGAAGGACCTGCAGCGCCCACAAAGCAAAAGCTGAGACGCAAAGCTCAAAGCTTCCTTTTTGACGGCCGCAAAATAAATCCCATTACCAAAGATTGCAATAGACAAACATGTTTGTTTTCCCTGTCTGTTTTTCCACCATTCCTGTCTAATTCAATTCTCCGGGATTCTGCTTTCTCAGCAGACTACCTGTTTTAATGTATTTCGTTTCTTGTAATTGACTGCGAGCACAGCTGCTTTAATGATTCCTTGTGCCAGATGGATCTTGCATCCTCATTTAATCATCTGGTTTGGGGCACAAGGGAGGAAAAGGGTAGATCCAAAGCTTCCAAAAGCCCAGATACAGGAGCTGCTGCATGGGGAGTAATGTTCCAGCCCTAACTATTAACCAGCATTTCTTCCCACCATATCCCAGATCTCCCCTATGGATGTCAGTGGGAAAAATGCCCCCAAAAAAGCCCATTTTGGCCATGCTGGGTGCCCAGGGCCACCCTGTTCAGGAATACCATGAGTGTCAGCCTTGGCATGACCTGGATAAAGTTTCCTAGGGGATGCAGACACTCCTGTGGTGGACATTGTTGGTTTTGTGGGTGTTTCATGGGTTCCCCCTCTGGGTGCTGCCTCCATGGGTGTAAAGTGGGGGCTTGGCCACCCCAGGGGCCACCCAACACACTGGTACCTACCTCCCTTCTGTGACTCGATCTCCTTCTTCGCCTGCTCCAGGATGCTTTTGATGGCATCATCAGAGCCGGTCTCCGGCGTCCTGATCCGTGGCGTGATGCTACCTGATCAAAGAGGCAGGATAACAGCTTTGTCACCGGTGCCGGTTTACAAGCTCCGGTTGTATGTCAAGAAGTATTTACTGCTCCTCGTGTTCAGTTATTTTTAGGGATGCTGGTTTTAAGACAAATGTCATTCCCGATTAGTCACTTGCTGGAGCACAGCAAGACCAGAAGCCTCAGCTCCCAGCCACCTCGCTCTCTCCATCCAAGGGCACACAGGGTGCTGAGCAGAGACATGGACCATGTCCCACATCCCTGGCACTGCTGAGCCAGGGGTGAATCACAGCCCTCTGGATTGAAACACCAGCATGGACATGGACCTGCAGTGCTCAGCACCATTGAGGAGACACGAGTGACCAGCCACCACTGAGACAATACCAGGGGCCACTGTCCCTGTAGCCTGTTTCACCATCTGATGGTGGTGGCGACACCGCACCGAGGTCCCGCAGCATTACCACTTCATTATTGTGACACAATATTCCCAAACACATTGATTCATCACCACGGAACAGCACAATGAATAATTAAATGGCACTTCTCAGAATAAATGAGTAAAACCCGTCCGGAAATGTGGCTTCCATAAGGATGGGTTGTTGTTAATTGTTACTGTTTGCCACGGCTCCATCCCACTGGCACTGCTTCCATCCCACTCCAAAGCAAATGGGAGACCACTGGGACAATCCCTGAGTGCCACTGGTGACCCTGCATGTGTGCCCACTCCTGTCTTGTCATGCCATCCCTGCATGGCATGGTGCACCCTGGGGTGCTGCTGGGGTGAACCAGGATGCATCGGGATGGGATCCCATGGTACCACATGCAGCATCCCAGCGCAGGACCCGCTGGCCAGGGCCACCCCAACCACTCACCTCTCTGGCGCACCTGGATAGTCCTCAGGGCCAGCACGTTCTGCTCGTCGGAGAGGAACTGCTTCATCTTGATGAATGGCTCCTTGCCCTTCACCGTCAGCTTGTGCCAGGGCTTGGGCCGGGCCAGGATCTCGCTGACAGAGCCCTGTGATAACCCCAGCACGTAATGCCCGAACACCCGCTGCCCGATGTTGTGCTTCAGGAGCTGCTCCTTCACCTGGCAGGCGATTTCGGCCGTGTCCAACTGCTCCTCCTCAGCATTGCTGCTGCTGCTGCTGCTCTCGGTTGGCTCTCCGGGTGGGCTGGTGGCCGGCGCAGTGCCACCGGGCTGCGTGGTGCTGCTTTTGGCTCCGAAGATGCTGGAGGGGAAAGGTGGCCCCGCACCGGTGCTCTCGCTCTTATAGGAGGGTGGTGGGAGCTGGGGGGCCTTGGGGTCCCCTGAAAGCCGCTCTCCTCCGGGGAAGGGGGACAAGGAGAATGTCCGTGGTCCATCGGGGGCCAGGCAGGGGCCGGGCAGAGGTGGGAGGGGAGTGGGGGATGCTGCTTCTTCCGCAGGGGCGTGCTGCGGGGATGGGTATGGCTGCTCCATGCCCAGCGAGTCCTTCCCCGACTCATCTTCGGAGTGATCCTCTTCTAGAGACGAATGAGAGAGAAACAGCCCTGCAGTGAAGCATCTCCTGCCTCAGCTTCCCCCGGTGGCATCCAAACCCTCCCCTGCTCCTGGCTCCACAGCCAGGGCAGCATCCCACCTTTCCACCCTCATTCCCAAGGATGCTCCCAACTGCTGTGGGATGCAGGGACCCTACCAGTGCTGGCCATCAGGCTGGGCTTCTCTAGCAGGTACTTCTGGGAGGGGTAGAACGCCTCCTTCCCCAGCAGCAGGGCCTCCTCTGCCTTCGATATGCTCTGCAAGGAGCCAAGCCGAGATGGGAAAGGGCGGCGGAGGCACCGGCGGCAGGGCTGGCACGGGCGCCATAGCCCGGTGAGTGTGCCGGCGCGCACCGTGGCACTTGCCTGGGGAAGGCTGCAGCTGGCAGAGGCCACCTTCATCGCCTTAAGGATGCTGGGAGGGAGACAAGGGGGTGACTCAGAAGGAATGGCTTCCTGCTGCTGTCAAGCTGTTAGGGATGCTTGAAGCGTGCCATGGGTGCTGAGGGCACCCAGCCAGGCAGCGGACAAGCAGGCAGGGTGCTGCTCAAGCCATACCTCAGCTCTGTTTTGATCTCCTCGTAGTCCGCCTGTGCCTGCAGCTTCTCCTCCAGCTTCTGCAGGGCAGAGGGGGGACTCCTCGCACCGGCTCCCGTGCACAGCCAGCACGGGCAGACCCATGTCCCCCAACCCCTGTCCAGCCCCAAGGCCCCCAGGACGCACCTCAATGGCTTCATTCTTGGCAGCCAGCTGCCCCTCCAGCTCAGCGATCTGGTTGGCAGAGGACTCCTCCAGCTCCTGCAGTGAGCTCTGGAGGTGCTGCACATCCTTCAGGAGCCGCAGGATCTCCCGGTCCTTGGCAGCCAGCGCTGCCTCCAGCCTCGACCCTGAGCACAGGGAATAGTTCACTTTGTCCTGCTGGGAGAGGGGACACCATCAGCTCCTGGTCACCCAGTGTGGGGACGAGGGCCACCATCCCCATTAGACATAACCCCTTAGTCCTGTGGGTGATGCAGCCCCGGGGAGGGACAGACCCTTCCTTGGCCATTAAAGGTCTCCCAGGTACATCTGCTCAGTGCCACAGGGGTGCTTGTCCTCCCTTTCCCATAGGAGGCTGGGACTGCAGGTACGACATGCCCAATGCTACACCCCACAGTGGAAAAATGCCTTTGACACAGGCACTTCGGGCTTGCCCCCGAATACAGTGGGTGCTCCTGAGCACAAAAAGATGCTCCTGAATGCAATAAGGTGCTTCTTAGCACAATGGGATGCTCCTGAATGTGCTAGGGTGCTTCTGGCTGCTATGGGGTGCTCCTAGATGTGATAGGGTGCTCTCAGGTATGATGGGATGCTACTGGCTATGATAGATGTTTCCAGATATGATGGGGTGCTGACAGCTATGTTGGGGTGTTGCTGTGCCTAAGGGGGGATGACAGCTATGTTAGGATGCTGACAGCTATGTTGGGATGTTGACAGCTATGTGGGGATGTTGACAGCTATGTTGGGGTGTTGTTGGCCCCGAGGGATGCTGACAGCTATGTTGGGGTGCTGCTGTGCCTGAGGGATGCTTACAGCTATGTTGGGGTGCTGCTGTGCCCAAGGGATGCTGACAGCTATGTTGGGGTGCTGCTGTGCCCGAGGGATACTGACAGCTATGTTGGGGTGCTGCTGTGCCCAAGGGATGCTGACAGATATGTTGGGGTGCTGCTGTGCCCAAGGGATGCTGACAGCTATATTGGGGTGCTGCTGTGCCCAAGGGGTGCTGACAGATATGTTGGGGTGCTGACAGCTATATTGGGGTGCTGCTGTGCCCAAGGGGTGTTGACAGCTATGTTGGGATGCTGACAGCTATGTTGGGATACTGACAGCTATATTGGGGTGCTGCTGTGCCCAAGGGGTGCTGACAGCTATGTTGGGGTGCTGACAGCTATGTTGGGGTGCTGCTGTGCCCAAGGGGTGCTGACAGCTATGTTGGGATGCTGACAGCTATATTGGGGTGCTGCTGCACCCGAGGGTGCTCTCACCCCAGCAGCACCCGGTGGGGAGCAGCAGGCCAGGCGCAGGGAGCTGTTCACAGCCGCCAGCTGCTCCCGCAAGCTCTCCACTTCCCTCTGCGCTGCCTCCGCTCGCTGCAAGAGAGCAGAAGGAGCATCAATCAGGACATGCACCCATAGCCCATCCCACCCCGCACGAGCACAGCGGGGCTCCAGGACACAGGTCTCTCCCAAGCATCCCTCTCCCATCGCCATCACCATAAGATCCCCATGTATTTCCTCTCCCCACATCCCAACGCAGCTCCTGATCCCAATCCCTGGATGCTGGCCACAGACAATGTCAAGGGGACTGTCTTTTTGCACCCAAAAGGCCTTATTTACATGCAAATTGCTCTTTGAGCCTCTTTCATTATCCATGCGCATTTATTTGGATCTACAGTTTCAGAATGAAATAAAACTGATGAATAGGCACAGGTAGGACCAGAGGTAACGATACCAGACACCAGCACCAGGGTGGTGTGGGTGTTCTCTAAAACACCCAGGAGAGGCTGGAGGTGACAAACATCAGCTCCAGCAGCCAGAATGGAACCTGGCAGAAGCCCAAGCACAGCAGTGACCCTCAACATGGGGCAGGGTACCACTGAGCTGGTTTGGAGGAGTCACCAGGCAATGGAAACCACAGCCACCATCCCTTGTAGGGCTTCCAGAGCCTGGGAATCCCTTCTGTTTTCCAGGACAGACAATAAGGCCATATGGATGCTTGGGGGGCTACGGTGGGTGCAGCACCCATGCTCTGAGAGGCAAAGCCCATCAGCCCCAGTGCGATGGAAGGGGAGCAGGGTACGTGCCCTGTATTGGCTGGGAAGTCAGCTCCTGGCTCACCTGGTTGGCTTTTTCCAGGTTTGTCATGATCATGGCTACTTCGTCTGCCCTGTGATGAGAAAGCAAGAGGTGTCACCAGCAAGGAGACACAACCATAGCCCTCCATGGCCAGCGAGGGCTCCTGGAGGTGCCACAGCATCTTAGATACACCGAGTCCCCATGACTTGGATGCTTAATGTATCTCAGCTCTTCAAGTCACTTGGCAGCCCACGGGGCTGTCCTGGTGCTGCTGCAGGCACACCAACAGCCTCCCAACACAACCAGATACTGCCACTGACTTACTTAGATGCAGCTTCCTCGTCGTATTTACACCGCAGCTCCAGCAGTTCCGTCTGGGTGGCCTTCAGCGCTGGGAAGAGGAAGAGGAGGGTGAGCCACGGGGTTGGGGCTTGGCCCCCCATGGCCAGCAGCCCCTGCCCCGGCCCCCCTACCTGCGTGGAGCACTTTGATCTTCTCCTCTGCCTCCCCAAGCCGAGCAGCCAAAGTGACCTGTGCTTCCTGCAGGCCCCTATGAGACACGAGCATCAGTGGGGTGCTGATGCTGCAGCTCCCAAGGTACAGAGACCCCCCCGCTGCATCCCCTCCTCTACCCCATCACTCCGTGACATCAAGGAAATACCCACCAGAGGATGCCAGGATGTGCTCAAGCCACGTTACCCCCTCACGTTAAGAGTTCCATTGCCCCAGATGTAAAGGAATTCACTGTGGGCTGAAAATGGTCCCTGCTCCCCATGGCTGAACCCCTTCCGATGGCAGCCCACCCTGCCTGGAATTAATTGGAGGAGGGGGAAGCAATCAGGGAAAGTTATTCTGCATTATTTATAGCTTGCACTTGCCAGGAACTTATTCGCAGAGATCTGCAATTTAGGGTTTAAAGATTCCTCATTTGTTTCCCGGTGCAGCGTGTTAAGGAATAATAATGAAGGCCCCGAGAAAACCGGGAGCCTCCAAACTAAAAGGCCATTTAATGACCTTCATCCAATGACCTGGACTTAACCCATTTGTGTGAGCAAAGCCACGGGCCAGGGAGATGGTGTAAAGGGATGGCTTGAAGGGATTTGCCCTGGCTCTGCCCATCGCTGCCACTGCCCTAAACCCACATGGGATGGACAGACAGATGGATGCAGAACACCCAAGAATGCGTATCAGGTCTCTGGACAGGATGAGTCCGCAAAGGAGGTGCAAAGGGAAGGAAGGACAGATGCCCCCCTGCAGGAGCAGGCACCACGCATCCCCGCAGCAGCCCAAGATGACCCCATCCCCGGTACTCACGTACTTTTGCTGTTCTGCCTCATTTCTCTGCAGCAGGGTCTCTGGGCACGGGGCTTTGCTGTCAATGCCAGACTGCGGGGCCTCTGAAGGCAATGTCCCCTCCCTGCGCTCTGCGGGGGGACACGTTTCATACAGCTGCATAGGGGACAGCAGCAATGGCCACCAGGGACCAGAGGACAGGTCCTGACCCTGGGACCCAACCCATGTCCGATGGAAGCTCAGAGGCACATGGGGGAGCCCATTTGGGACTGCTGCCATCCTCATCTGAACAACGGCCATGATAGAGGTACCTTTGGTGCTGATGAGTTCCGGGTGCTTCTTCCAGGGGCGGCTGAGATCCTTCAGATGAGAAGGTTCAGGCTCGAGGCGCTGGAGCTGCTGCAGTCGGTCCTCCAGGCTCCGTGCAGCCTCCAGCACAGGAGCGGGATCTGCAGGACATGGGATGCAGAGGTGAGCAGAAGGGATGCTCACCACCAGCCCTCTCACACCTCCCTGCAGACCCACTGCCCACCCTCCTTGCCACCCACATTGCACTCATACCCAAAGTGGGTGCTTTCCTGGCCATGAGGAACCCCTCAGGGTACCAAGTGCCCCTCAGTCCTGTGCTTTCCATCACTATCCACAATAGCTTGGCAAGGCTGAGAGGGAGCATCACCTCCATGAGTGAGCCAGTGGTACCCACAGCACCAGTGGCCCCAGTGCCACCAGTGCTGGACCATTTGGGCACAGACAATGGCGGTTTGTGCCGAGGTAAGCAGGTGCATTCAGAGCCGTCCGTCTTCCCTCTGTCAGCATTACACCATCATTAGCTAGTGTCTGCTCAGCAGGGTGTGCCATTATGTCTCCCAGGGCTGATGTAATTATACATTGACATAATTAACCCAGCAAGCCCATTAAGCAGGCCAGCTAAAAATTCATCTATAATTATTTGTTGTGTGCATGCTAATGAGTCCATCTGCACTGCCATTGTACAACATGAACAAATTAATTTACAAGTCTGGATTTTTTAATAAGTTCAAGAAAATGCCTCCTATTGAGCCAGGTTAATATAGGGTTGGGGGGCGGGGGGTACCTTCTAAGAAGAGGAAAGAAAATGGATTTGAATTCTCCAGGGTCAAAAAGTTAGACAAACAGGGAAGTGGGACGGAGCCGGGATGCGCTACTGTACATCAGGGATGCATGGCAGGCATCCAAGGGGGAAAAATAATAACGGTGACGGAAAAGAAATCAAACAACTGCTCAGAATGGGACACAGAACATTCTTCTGCCTCCCTCCCATCCCACAGCATCACGACCATGGGGTGCAGGTCCCACTGCAGCACCCGCCACGTGGCTTTCCTGCAGGACCAGTGAGTACCAGACCACACGTGCTAACGCTGAAAGCCCCTGGAGCATCCTTCTCCACAGGGAATGTTCTCCCTTCTTTCTTCTGGATGTCATAGAGGCTCCATGGATGGGCTGGGATAAAAGGTCTGTGCCCAGATCCTGGCCACGGGGATGCATCCAGAGCGGGTACTGAGCCAGGACACTGCTGGCTTTGGCACTGAAAGGAGGACTCGGGTCCTGCTGGGACCTTCCCAGGCTGCTCCTGGCATCTTTTGGCTCAGTACCCTACAGGCTGGTTCCACATCTTAGGACATGAGATTGAACCATCAGAGGGTTGTGGTGCTGCAGCACAGCCCCGAACCAGACCGGATGCTCTCACAGTCATTAATAACACCCATAAGTACACGAGCTGAGATAATGATATGGTTAATTAAACATGGTGGTCCAGGGCGCCAGATTACAGGCTGCATGGGTCGGGGGTCCCCCTGCACAACCCCAGCCCTGGGGCCTCGTCAGGATGCTCTGTGCCAGCCTCTGAGCCATGACCCCAGGGATAAACACCAGGGCAGGCTCTGTCTGACCCACACCGGCAGCTCCTCTCACCTCCATGATGAGAAAGAAGATGGGAGGAGCTGGCCTAAGTGATAAAACCTCCAGGGATTTTCCTTGGGTCACCATTTTCCCTCCCATGAGCCGCGGCCCCACTGCTGAAATACAACCAGGGCAATCCCCCAGTGCACTGCTTCCCATTTGGAGCCAAAATCCCAGGCTGAAGTGGTTGGGAGCGGAGCTTTTAGAAGGGAAAACAGCAAGCAGCACTTCAGCTCCACTTCCTCCATCAGCTGGGGCAGCTCTGATGCAAAACACCCGGGTGGATTAATTCCATCATGCTAATACCAAGCTGTCCCCCCCATGGGAAAGTTCTGTCCTTCTCTATGGGGCCACCACTAAGGAGCACCTGAAACCAGGCATCAAGCTCATGCCATGCCTGCACCGTGCTTATGCTGCTGGTGAACAAACCAGCTCTCCAACCTTCCTATTGCAGGGCTGGAGAGAGAATATGCTCCAAACCAAGCACATCATCTGCTCACACCGAGGTACATGGATGCCATCGCTCTCTGAGCCACCAGGAGGGCTCAGGACACTGCCCATGACATAGTCCCTTCCTCTGTGGGTCATGGCCCTGAGCTGTGACGGGTGACACGAAGGAGGTTTATTCCAAAACGAGACCTTGGAGCTCCTCATGCTCCAGTGCCGCATCCACCCGCGGCAGCTCCCACACATTCAGGAGCTGCATCATTGCCCACCCAAGAGCACAGCCAGCGAAGCAGAACCTGCTTATCTATCCCTCGCCCACTGTATATATACATATCTATGTATTTATATACACGTAACTATAAATATTGTTTCTATAGCTATAATAAGTGCTGCCACTAGCTGGCGTTATTGGCTGTCCTTTAGTGGCACCGGTACTGCTGCAGTAGAGACAGGGCGGTGGGCAGGGGGGTCTCCAGCCCTGACACCAGGGCCAAGGCCTTTCCCCATGGTGAAGGGGGTCTGAGCCATCAGCACACCCACCCCCAGACATCCCCACCACAGCACCCTGCAGCCACTGGAGCTGCTCAAGGCACTGTGTGATGGGGCAGGATGTGCCCTGGGTGCTCATCGCCTTCTGAGCATGCACAGCTCCAAGGAGCACCCATGTCCCTGGGACCAGCAGCTCATCCTTATGCCAGGGCCTGGCTGCTTCTTCCAGCTTTCAGTGGAGGTCTCTGTGCTGTGGGGCTGAAGGGTGACATTTGCTCCATGCTGCTGCCCAGATCCAAGAGGAGCACAGGGCATCCATGGTACACCCCTGGCACATCCCTGTGCACACACAGCGCATCCCTGTGCACTCCACAGCGCATCCATGGTACCTCCACAGCCCATCCATGGTACCTCCACAGCGCATCCATGGTACCTCCACAGCACATCCATGGTACCTCCACAGTGCATCCACGGTACCTCCACAGCGCATCCATGGTACCTCCACAGCGCATCCATGGTACCTCCACAGCGCATCCACGGTACCTCCACAGCCCATCCATGGTACCTCCACAGCGCATCCATGGTACCTCCACAGCACATCCATGGTACCTCCAC
>JASSUY010029245.1:0-21217 GCA_032466535.1 Forpus xanthops
CACCCGCCTGCCCGTGGGGGCCAGCGCCCTGGGAGTCTTCGTGCTCTGCTGGCTCTACATCTTCCCCGTCTACCGGCTGCCCGACGAGAAGGAGATCGTGCAGGGGGTGCTGCTGCAGCAGGGCAAGGCGTGGAGGAGGAATCACACTGCGGTCGCTCTGTTCAGGTAGCGCTGCGCGCGGCCCAAGGGCAGCCGGGGACGGGGGGCAGCGGCGAGCAGCGGGCGGGCAGGCGGCGAGAGCCCTCCCTACCCCGCCGAGCCCCAAACTTTGTATTTTCCCACCCAAGTCTTTGTTGTTTTCCCATCAGGAGAGGGGCAAACAGGGCCCCTCTTGCCCAGCAAAACTTTTTGGGAGGCTCTGCTCGCGGCGGGGAGGAGGGTCTCAGGGCTGGGGATGGAGGGTTGTGTCTCCTCACAGGGAAATAAACTCACCTTGGATGCCTTTGCGACGAGGGCTGAGGTTTCGGGGGCTTGCAGTGTTGCCTGCACAATAGCTTTCTGGAGAAGGGCTGTACCGACAGCCCCTCTGGCAGCTACCGGAGCGGGATCTCGGAGCCTGCTTCGCCTGAGGACCATGACTGCCGGGGGGGAACTCCTGCAGCTCCCGGGGACCCTCGGGGGAAGGTCTGCGTAGATGTGCATTCCTACTGGCATCCTCACTCCGCGGAACACTTTGGAAGCTCCGCGCTGGTCCTTGACTCTCTGAGGTTTATTATAGAAACCACGTGAAAAGGCTCTTCTGGTTTTTTTTTTTTTTCTTCTTCTTTTCTTTTGGCGTGGCTGGGAAATGGCGATAATATTGGGAGCGCTTTTCACCTTCCTCAGCCTCCCAGGAGAGAAGGAACGTTGCAGATAGGGTGCCACAGCCGGCAGCGGTGGAGAACCAGGTCCCTGCAGAGGGGAGGGTTGTTGGAATGACCCTGGCTGAAAAGCATATGCTGTGGAAGGAGGTTTGCATCCCCTCGAAAATTTCTCCGTGTGCCTGGGTAAAATGCAGACAATTGGAAGAGAAATCCTTTTCCCTCACTTTCCCGGAGGGAAGCTGGCCTTTCTCTCTGTCCTCTAAGTAGCAATGGAAGATCAGAGTGAGTGGTAACCAAACTGCCTGCAAAAAGGCCTCTTTCTTTAATATATGCTAAAATCAATAATTCTTCAAGGGACTTAGTTTTGTTTTTTTTTTTTTTTTTAAGCGAGGTACAGCTTTATTTGATGTTCTTTAATATTTTTTGAACGCAACTCAACTTGCTTTTGTTGTGAACTGGAGCCAAACTGTGGTTGTTTAGTATTTCATCTGCAGGGATAACAGAAACTTCACGTTTTTTAAAAAACACATTCCTCCTTTAGCCCTGAAGCTTGCAGAAAATACAAGCAATGAGAGGTGATAAGCAGGCATGTGTTAACACTATCTGATTAAGTAGGCTTGGTGGAAGTTCTCTCTTTAATACAGAGCTAGCAATAAGGTACAGATGCATGATCCTTTTCCTAAAGCAATAACACTAGAAACTAGGTTGATCTTCTCAGTTATTATTTCATGTTAATCCCATTGTGCCAAAGATTCCTTCTTTTGGGGGTAGATAAATCTAGGTTTTTAAAAAACATACTCTGGTAGGTGATGTAGGAAAGAGTTTGATGTAGTATTTTTCATGTTTGTAAACCAAATGTTGTTTGAAGATTGACAATACTGCTGCAGCTTCAGTTTAAAAAACAGGTTTTAGACCATTTCCACCACATGGTTTAGTAACAAAAACTCTGCATGGCTTGTCAGCTATTCCACTTGCCCATATGTTTTTCCACTCCCTGAGCATAGTGATTATCTCAGAGATGCTACTGAAGAGAGTCTCTTGCAACAAAAGGAGCTATTGTTTCTTGTCCGTGTCTCTTGATGAGTTGGTGCAGTACTAAATACAATGAGCTTCAAATCAATCTGCTTAAAAAAAAAAAAAAAGAGCTGCAAAGAGGACATGTACATGAGAGAGATATAGTGAGTATGCTATAGTATTCAAATAACTGCGACATAGAACTTTTGTTTCTCTTCATATTGGTAGCAGGTTATGAAATTGAAGCTCAGGTAGGTGGCTCTACAGTGTCGGGTGATTAACAGAAATAATCTTCTGCTCTTTGCTATGGTCCTGCTCTCTCTATGCAAGAGCACTGTAAAAGCTCCAAGTTTCAGTTTCTGCTGGAAGCTGCCCATGAATATGATTCTGTTCTATCTGGGAAAGAGGTACAGAGTTTCAGAGAAATCCTACATATGGACTTCCCAGTAATGCGGCTTTCCATAAAAGGCTAATATTAAATGGGATCTGGTATATTATGAATATATTATTATTTCAGAATGACATTAATTGCCATTCCTGCTTACTCTTCTGCCACATTCTGGTTACCAAACAACTTTGGTTTTCCTCAGTTTTGAAGAATAAATTTCAATTTGTCTGTGTTAAAAATCTATATGAGAAGGTGCAAACTTTCACGTTACTGCTTTGTGTAATATGGTGGCATCTGTTGTAATGTACAGGGGTTTGAATAGCCAGGTTTTTGCTAGGCAGAGAAAGCATTTGACAGTCTTGTAATATGTTTTTGACATGTTTTTCTCCTCCTATAAACTTGCTGGACTCCTATTGTTGAAGTAGATTATTGCTACCAAGTAATTAGCTTGATCAAAACATACTTTTCAAATCTCAGAAGTGCCATTCCCAGTTTGCCTTCTGTGCTGGGATCAAAGACAGCTTCACTAAGTAACTTGGTGAGGTCAGTGAAAACGTCTGAAGGTAATTTGGGTTCAGCTGAGTGCTGGGAACTCTTCCATCTCCACTTCTCTTTCATTCTCCTCTGCAGCCAGAAACCTTGTGTAAAGATCTGACTCATGAAACTATTGCTTATGCAAGACTGTCCTGGTGCTTCTGCACCCTTACATGAGAGTTTTGTCTTTGAATATGGATTTACAGAATTGGTTTTCAAAAATAAATACCTCTGTAAATAGTCACAGATTGCTACCTTTGAGGCCTGTTTTTCTTTACTGCAGCTGTGGGAGTAACAAAATGAGCAGGATTAAGCCTTTGACTCCAGTGTGAGTCTGTGTTAAGAGCGTGGTCACAGCCTTGACTCTGCATATGCAGCTTCCACGAGTTCCACTGCCAGTGGAGCAGGACTGTTTGTGCAAAAGCTGACTTGGTTCTTAGACGGAAGGGGAGATCCTGGAAAACCTGAAGATACAACTGAGGTTATTAAAACAGCTCTTGCTCCATATCCTTTCCTTAGTTGAGCATAGCTTCCTTTAAAGTCCACAATTTCTGGGCATTTGGAGATGAGTGCAGCTTACCAGCAAGCTATTTCTATTACTGTCCTTCAAATTTCAGGTCACTAGTGGCTGAGGGTGGTCAAACTCTCTCCTCTCCTCTCTGGCAAAGCTGAATAATGATCTGTCAGCCAGACAGTAAACTGCTGGATCTTGACCTAGGAAGTGGTTGCAATAGGAATGAGATCGTCATTAGAGTCACTAATGGCTAACGCGTCTAACTTGCCTATGGTATAAGGGCTTGTCATCCTCTGAGGTGATTAATTTATTGCACCCTAATTGCTTTCACAGATTGATTTTTTTTTTTTTTTTTTTTTTCTTTTAAGGGTGTAGGGCTGCTTGAACTATTTAGGCAAAAATGTTGTTTGTTGTTAGTGAAGTAATAGGGCAGAGGTGGATCTTTTAATCTGCCTTTAAAGCTCCACACAACCACAAATCCCAAGTGCTCCACATTTATCTGACACTTCTGCTTAATTTGTTGCCCTGGGTGGACCTCCTTTAGGGAGTGACTGCTTGTGTGGGGCAGTGAGCTTTTGACTCTCAGGACTCCCACTGAAAGGGTTTGATGGTGATTAGTGACTTGGGTTAAAAGTTCTCCAGGAATAGAGGGGACAGTCTTGTCAGCAAGGCAACAGAAAGGCTACCTGTGAAATTTGGATTGTGTTTGTGCTTCTGCTGCTGCGTTTTTGTGTGATTCTGAAAGGTCACCCAAGGTTTCTTCTGGAGGTGGCTTGGCTGAATTGATAGCAGGTGTCTCCTGTGAACACACTGCTGATGACCTGCCTCCAGTTCAGACTGTTTGCTACAACTTAGCTCTGCTTCCCATCTGTGTTCCCCTCTATCCCTAGTGTCAAACCAGCCACACTTATCTTGGCAGGTGGCTTCTCCACTGCTTCTTTGTCAGGTTTGATCTCTTGTCCATTTTCCAGGGACAGAGAGAAGCTACTTGCCTGAAATCACTCAACAGGGTCAGTGGCTCAACTGGGTAGACTATCTAGATGGGATGTTTGCAGTGTGGATGTGGACACACTGCATGAAGCCTCTTCTACTGCCAGCTTTCATGTGCTCTGCAAGAATAAGGCTCTCTCATTGCTACATGCCATGCTTGAGGGGGTCTTTCTACTGTAACTGTCTCTGACAGCTG
Organism: Forpus xanthops; assembly: GCA_032466535.1. Taxonomy (NCBI): domain Eukaryota; kingdom Metazoa; phylum Chordata; class Aves; order Psittaciformes; family Psittacidae; genus Forpus; species Forpus xanthops. Next base: position 4,440 of record JASSUY010029245.1, read on the forward strand.
TTAATATCTGTAGCTAGAGTGCAGTCACAACAGGTGCCAAAGAATACTCCCTTGTGCAAATAATTCTTCTTTCTACATTGTATTAACACAGAAATAGAATTCCAAGTCACTTCCCTGTCTGGTTAAGACAAATGCTCTTGCCAAGTTAGCAGGACTTCCTTTAGTTCAAATGACTATTTTTTTCCTTCTCCTTTCATGTGAGCATTGCAAATAAGAATCCTTACTGCAGTAAGGCAAATCTGAGAAGAAACATCATGTTGCTCAGGTTGGCTAGATAAGAGTTTTGCCCTACTTGGACAACTTTATTGGATACTCAGTTATCCCTGCTTGTTTCACTGAGGCATGTGAAGTGCGGAGTCAGGATTAGAGCTGGGAGATGCTATATAAGATTAGTTCTACCTTTGTGGCCCATGAAGCCCTATCCTGAAACCATTGGATATGCTTAAATGTTGTTCACTGACAGTGACCAAATCCAGCTCATTTGCTGTCCTGAGTAGGTGCCACTACTGCTGTTTGTTTAACTTGATTGTTAATGTTTTGAATGAATTTCTTTTGGTTGGTTTTGCTGCATAATGGACAACTTGGTGTTTGTAATTTGTAGTTTCTTGGCATCTCCAGTTGAGATGGGAAGTTGTTTTGAAGAGGTACAATTTGAAGACCAGGTTAAAGGTGAAAGGAAAGATGTTCTTAACCCATTTTATCATTTTGAGGCTTGGACAAGGAAAGCAAGCTATAGAGAGATCTGGCTCTGTATCTTCAAGGTCTTTTGATGTCTTTGGATACCTACATTACATGAGAACAATATGAATTAGTTATCTGAGTTAGCTCATGGCATCTTTGCAGATGAGGGCTGTGGTGACCAGATAGGAATTGACTTAAATATTGGAGATCCAGCTCATGATATCCTCCTTCATAGTCCCTAAGTAGTGTTTTCTTACAGACTTTGGTTCTGCCTTCACAAAACAGACAGTCCAGATCCCTATTTCTAGTATCTGCTCTTGCAAAGTTTTGAGTTGCTGCTTTACTTTGAATGTGTAAAATCTCTAGTGCTGCAGCATTTATAGGAGGGTGGAGCTAACTCCCTGAGGCTCTTTTCCTGTTAGCTGGGAGCAGCTGAAGGCCCAAGTCCAGGCACTTGGGAACAGGAGGAAGAGAAACTTTACTGGAATTTACGTTACCCGACTAGGGCCTCCAAAGTCTGGTATGTATGTACAGAGACACCACTGGATGTAGGTATTTTCACATCTGTGCTTTCCCTTTTTCTGCCTTATAGATTCAGGAATGGGTCCTGAATCATAAACACAATATAGTAATCGGTGATTTATTCCTCTACTTGCAATTTTCATCTTCAGAGCAGCCTAGAGTATTGCCCCAATTTGATGTGTGTTCAATGACATATAAAAAAAGACTCATTTTTGAGTCTAGTTCCTACTAGCTGCCTCCCACAGTGAGGTTGAACCCCACCGAACTGAGGAGGGTGTTTGGACTGCTGTCTTCTGTTATTCCAGTTTTCTAAGCACCAAAAAATACTTAATTTTTAATCTTTGTATGTAAAGCTTTTTCTGCATGTATTTTCCAAAATACAAGAAAAGTGCTCCTAACATTAAATCATTTTAACATAGCTGCATGCAAGTAAATTCATACTGAAGCACATTAATCCATATTACGAAGTATTTGCAAGCCTCAGTGGAGGTTCAGGTTTTGTCATGTCATGATTTTCACATATACAAGGCCAGAGGCAATTCTTCTCCCAGGTCTTGGAATCTAAACTGATAGATGATGGGGTGGCACATGGCACTGGTAAGTCCCTTAACCCTAACAAGGTCTCTGTCAAGTAATTATTATAGAAACTCTGACCTTCATGAAGAATCTGAGCTTGTTGCCTTGACCTTAGTGGCATCTGAAATTTTTAAGAGGGCGAATTACACTGTGGAGAACAATATCCTGTCTTTAACCAGGATTCCGGAGTTCATTTTTCCCACTGCTATGTTCAGGATCAAGGTGAAGGGTGTGAAATCAGATTGTTATGAAACGTTTTGTGGCCAGCAGAGTGTTGGTGGTTGTTGCATTCAATAAACAATAAACAGTTTTGACTTCTCCTATTCCGTCTGCCTGGAAAACACCTTCTTGAATGTCTTGGCTTAGAAGTTATCTTTTCAAGTGGAGTTGTAGCTACACTGAGGTTTTCAAAGCTGCTGGGAACAGATGAATAGAAATGGTTGACATTTTTGTCTTCCATATTTGCTGCGAGCATCGTCTCATTTTCTGAACAACCATTTCATTTATCTCTTTTTTTTTTTTTTATTCTCTCTTTTTTCCCCTTCCTCTGGCGCCTTCAGCCGATTTCCATTCTCAAGTTGCTTAGTGTCCTCCTCAGCTTTCAGGAGAGCCCCAGACTCTTTGGATCATGCCTTTTCTAATTATCCAGTCAGCATTCACAGCAGTGATGTAAAGAACTTGTCTGAAATTATTTACTCCTTTATCTCCCTCCCCTACTGAGATGCCAGTCACCTACTTCAGAGCCCTGCAGCTCCCACTGATGCTCAGGGCATTTGCCCTTTTCCATCCTTGATGCGTCAATTGTTGACTATCAGGCTTTCCAGGTAAATGGCAAGCTTTACCTTAATGTAGTAGCAAGATAAAGTCTCTACTTATCAGGTTGCCCCTGCTCTGAGGATGCACAGCTAGCTTTAATTTAAAAGCTGTTATATAGCTTGCCAATATTTTAGGGAGTGCTGGGAAAACAGTTCAGCTATTTTGCTTGCTTTCTTGTGGGAAAACTTCCTCTGCCTATTTCTGTAATGCCTGAAGTGACCATTGATATAATAGAGGGGCAACAGCTTTGTATTTCCTGTCAATGATGAAAGACAAATAAACAAAATATATATATTTAAATTTTTTCCCAGTGGAAAGATTTTAATGTTTTTCCTTTTTTTTTTGTCTTGGCCAAATGTCAGCTCTGATAATTCTGTTTTGCCTGCCTTAGCACTTGGAGATTCCATCGTGTACAGTGTTCTATTTGTGCTGTTGGTCCTGTGGTGCGCTGTGTCCCAGCGCAGGGCAATGAAGCATCTGCCCCTACAGGGGATGCGCAGAAGTACCACAAGAGTTGAGAGAACCAGGCTAAGAAGCACTCAAATAGGCAATGAGGAGGTGATGCTGAATCCAAAGCTTGTTGATGCCTGCCTCTCATAGTAAAAGTTGGTAAGGTTTAATCTGAATGGCAAATAGGATGAAGACCCTCTAGTTAGTTAGCAATGTTTGAATTTTTCGACTGTTAAGGGAGACTTGATTCTTATTCCCTAGGTACTTTTATACAGCTAAGGAAAAAGACTTGTAAAGGAAGTTAGGGAAATTGTGTCTCCGTGATCAAGTTATCTCTTGTAACTGAACTTTGGGTCTTGGTCACCTTTGAAATTACCATGAAATCCTGTGAATATTTATCAGTACGTATATAAATTAACACTGATATGGTGCCTTAAGCTTGCAGAACTATTCCGTGCCCTGAAGGATTTTCTGTCCATGAATGTGTGTAGTGAATTTATCCCCGCTATGTAGATTAGGAATTTTGATTAATGGAGTGCGTTTTTCCTCTGTTACTACAATTTTTAATGTGAAGAAAGTGAGCTGTTTGCTAGCAACAGGCTGCCTGAATGTCCTCTGGAGGAATGATCCAAATACTAGTGCTTAGGGTTTGGTGGGTAGTGGTCCTTCTTGCTGCTGGTGCCTGGAGGTACCAACTTTCTATTTGTAAAGTGCTTAATGCTTTTGTGTAGTTACTTTTCTTCTTTCTGTGGCTTCCCCTGAAGCACTAATTTGTTTAAAAGAGTATAGAATATCTCTTTATTCCATATGTAGTATTCATCTGAGAAATAAGCCCCTGTTTCTGGATGTTAACTTACAGTTTTGTTTTCCCTAATAAGTTGCAAGGTTAGCAACCCTGACATTCTGTTCTTTTTTCTAAATATTGATAAACTTTTAATTACCAATGAATCAATATTTTCATGACGTTTTGTGCTCTTACATTTGTCACCAATCCTCCCTACTATTTAAGCAATGGTATATTACCATTTGTAATACATTGTGTGCTGCCTGTCTCAGTCTTTAAAAGCATGCATGTGGAATCAGGCATGTGCCTTAGGGAAAAACATATGCAGGGATTAACCACTATTGAAGACTGAATCTTCAACTCCTGATGAAATTCACATTCTCTACTTTTGATCATACTTCTTATTCCTCGGGCTAAGTGACTGTTTGCTATATCCATTGTCCTTTTCCTTTATCTGCTCTTTGTTCCCTAAGTCCCATCTGGGGAGTAAGAAAACATCCATCATAGAGCTTGTACTGTTTCCTGCCATAGCCCGGCTCAGCTGCCTGGTACTTGCATTTTCTTATCCCCCCCAGATCAGTCTAGAGTGTTTGGTCTCTGTCACCTATCACCTGCAAAGTAATGACGCTGATCAGAAGTGCACGCTTCAGCTTCATGCCATCACATTGCATTCACTGGCAGCCTCCAAGCAGCAGTGCTCCCTAATGCCTCATGATCCCTCACATGGTGTTCTGCTTTGGGCCCTATAGCATTGTCCTGTGCCTGTGACCCACTAGCCCCATATCACAGGGATCTTTTGGTCCCATACACAGTGACCCCACTTCCACATAATTCTCTGGTACACCTCAAGACTTCTGCTGTAGTCATGGCAATCAGAGTGTGAAATGGTATTTGGTGAGTAGCAACATAGAGCACAGTGAGAGCTGCTCATGTGGAATGGGAGGAAATTCAGAGCTGAAGAAAAGCAAAGAAGAGAAAGGATGTATCAGACTAATTGGGGAGATGAGCATAGGTATTTGTTATTCTTTTTCCTTGAAGCATCTTTTCAGCTGGTCTTCATGTTCTCTTATAGTGAACCTGGACTGTGGGAGTCATTGACTTAATGTGTTCAGTCTCCAGGTCATGGGAAAGCTTGGTGGGAGCAAAAAAGCTGGGAGCCCCAGGAAAGGTGAGAGCTGCAACATCTGTGTGCTTTATTACTAGATTGTTGCAGTGAGTGCTTCATTAGACATCCCTAGGTACTTGGAAGTGTAACGTTTAGGCTGTGATCTTTAGATTGCTTGTTTATGGATGATTTACTGCCATCCACTCAGGCAAGGTGAGGTTCTTATTTTTCTGAGTGAGGTTCAGACTCTGCAGACTCCTGCATTGTGCCATTTGTAGTTAATAACACCGTAAAAGGCACGAGAATAAAGCCATATAGGGTATGGCCATAATATTGGATAAAAAGGAGATGCAGTATTCATGAGGCAATAGCAGACAAGTGCTGTTGGGTTAGATGAGGATTGGAATGATGGGGAGAAGTCTCTTACTACAGCTTGCTTAAAGATCGATTGTAATCATGCATGCACTAATATGTGCAGAGCTCTTCACCTCTCCTGGCCTCCGTCTGATTGCTGCTCTAGGGGGCACATAATAACAGAGCAACTTGTACAATTGTTAACCATGAAGACAGGCAGACAGAGAGCAGACAAAAAGGGCTGTGAAGTGGGGAAAGTGTTGGCTTGTTTCTTCCCCATCTTTAAAGCACATGAATGGGTGAGAGCAGAGCTGTGAGATCAGTGAGGTGGTGCAATTCTGAAGCACAGAGAGTGCTTCTGTGTTACATTATGTAGGATTCTTTGCAATGAATGCTACTGTCTGGCATGGGTTTAGACTTTCCGATTCCCCCCCCCCCATGATTGCTGCACATGGGAAGTCTAGGTTAGTATGCTATGTGTGTTTGATGGGTCTGATAAGGACAGCTGCTTCTGGAGTATGAGAGTGAACTATCAAGACTGGAGTTCATGCCAATGTTTGAATAAGCCAGTGTAGGCAAATTTATAACTAGAGAGCTTGCATCAGTGGAAAACTGTACATTTCAGTGGGATCCAGATGCGTCTGCAGAGCAGCAGGATTTCCAAAAGAATCAGAACAAAGACAGTTTTGAAAGGGAAGTGAACAAGTAGGAAAAGTCTTCCACTAAACTAAGTTGTTTCTTTTGCAGGAAAAAGAGGGATAAAAATGCCTTTCTAGCAAGGAGGGGGGAAAAAAGCAACACAGAAGGATCTGTGAAGTACACAGGAAGATTCTGGGCCATGCCAGAGCAGTTGATTGCAGCCCAGGTTGAATGAAAAATACCTTTGAAAGAAATATTTACCTTAGTTATGTGGAGTTTAAAATTTGTCACTGTGAGGGGCTTAATTCAAGAGTATTGGGAGACCTGTTGCAAAAGGCCAGGCTCCAGAGAAGTGAGGCTCAGCATTGCAGGGCATACCCGTCAGTGAAATTTCACCTGGGTTGGTGATGGTTACTCCTTTCCTAGAGCAAAGCAGGAACAGATGTTGAGCTATGTATACTTGTGACTAGGGACAGTTAAGACAACTTGGGGAATGCTATGAAATCTGCTATTGCTCACTCTTCTCATAGTTGTGCCAGCTCCTGCAATCAAGTGAACATATGATAGTCTTAAATTCATGGAATAAAAGTGAAGAAGGTGTTTTCTAGTCCTCATAGCAAAGAGAAGGGCTTGAAAACATGAATGGCTGCTTGTGCCCCAAAAGGCAAATCAAAATCTCACTGTGGGTTGTTGTTTTTCAGATGCCTAATTTCTGTGCCTTAATCATAATTTTGGGGGCCTGACTCATGATTTTTAAATGCTAGGGATTGCTATAGTGAGAATTGCATGTCAGCCTATAATTAGATGCTTTTATTTTTTTTTAACTAAGGAAACTGCAACAGTGAAGGGAATAGGAGAAACAAAACCAATCTGGGCATTCCTTTTTAGGCCATAGTATTAATTGAACATTTTGTCTTGGCACCTAGCAAGCATCTAGCACAAACACACTTGCTGAGCCTTATGGACAACTGCTGAATGTCTCCAGGGTTCAGTATGCCCAGTTGGGCAAAGCATAAAAAATGCACATGAGATTTTTATTCTTTCTGTCCCACTCCAGTCATTGCATTTTAATGTTTAAGCATATCCAGAAGGGAACAGCAGAGTGTGGAACTTGAGCTAGCTGATCCAAAAATGGTAACAACAACAAAAAAGTAAACCTATCATTAGAGAAATCGTGTGTTTTGATATTTGTCTTTAGACAACAGAACAAGTGAAAACACTTATCTAGTGTAGTTCAGTAAATGCTAATGGGGCCAGCATGTGATAACATGTTTATTTTTGCCTTGGGTCTTTGATGAGTGAACATAGTGCTTTTTTCTCATTTTGTTTTTTAAAAAAGCCTGGTTTGTGCTCCACTTGTCAAACAGGCCATTGATAGTGACAGTCTTGTACTAAGAGGGTTGAGATTGTTGTTCTTCCCCACATAATCTGTGGGAAAACATATCTGTTGGCCTGCGTAGTTATTCTGTCACTTGGTTTTATAAGTTTAGTACAAATTCTGTGTAGAACAGCATATCTGCATCATGGAGAAAAGCAAAGTTAACCTCTGCTGGCATAGGGGCAATGGGCTGCTTGGTACAGGTAAGCCCAGTGGGGTGTGGGCTCTTTTCTTTGTAGGATCACCAGGAACATGTGTGTAGTGTGCTTTCACTTGAAATTACAGGTAAGCCTAAGTGAGTATGGGCTTGCTCAGGACTGTAGAGCTTAATAACTTATTTCCCAGATTTGGCTTAATCATTTGGTTTCAGGTGGTGCCTTGTTTGGCTGTGTAGTCTGTCTTACGGGACTCTTGCTCCAGACTCTAGCTCCTTTCCATTTAAAGAGTGGTAACATATTTTGCCTTAGATAAATTAAGAAGAAATCCTAAAAATCCTAAGAAGCAAACAATTTCCATTCATGAAATACCCCCGGTCTATAGGTAATTATTAAACAGTTTGGTAACTGCTAAAACCAGATTAGTTTTTAACAAGTTTAATGAATAAATAGCTAGGCTTTGTAATTTCATTATCACCTTTTTGAATCTAAAGTAAATGGGTTCAGTGTATTGAGATGGAAAATCTCCCAAAATACACTGGCTCTTGGACTAGGCATGGATCACATAGATGTGGTTTAAAAGTATTTTTAAACCAACTTTCCAGCAATATTCCTACATTAAGATACATAATTGAAGGACTGAGTAGGCTGAATGATTTATTTTATGAATTTTTACCTTAGTTTTCATACTTAGCAGATTTCTTGCCTTAATTGCTTGAAAGGCTTTTGCTTGCTGTCTTTAGCACCATCTTTTACGTATTGATACTGTAAAAGACCACAAGACTTAATAAACTTGATTCACAATTAAAAGTATTTTGAGTACTCTGGGCTCACCGTTCCCCCGTGAGGAAGCTGGTTCACTCTCAAAACAGTGATAACACTTATTAGTTTATCAAAGTTATTGGGTATCTTGATAGCAGACCTGCACTGGTCCACTCATCCATTTACTTTAAACTGAAGCAGTTTATTAAGATTCAAAGTTGCTGTCTACAGCCAGCATTGCTTAATGTCCTCTGTGCTTACCAGATCCTCTTCTGAACACTGGTATCCATTGCTGTTTTAGCAGCTCTTTGCTGGTGGAATCCCTTACTATCTTATGCCATAATATCTGGACCTTCACAGTATTAGTAAGGTAAAGAAATGTTACAAATGTGCTGGTGAGGAAGTACCTTTTTGGGTGTCTTACTTCCTTTTCCTTGTCATGCTCTCACAGTTGTGGATTCCTCATCCCTGGAATTGTTCAAAGTCATTGTGGATGGGACTTCGAGCAACCTGGTGTAGTGGAAGGTGTCCCTGTGTCTTGCAGAAGTGGTGGAAGTAGATGATCTTTAAGATCCTTTTCAGTTCAAACCATCTCTGTGATCCCTTTCTGCCTAGAGGCCAGGTGGTGGCTGTGGATGTTGTCCTGTGAGAGCTTACTCACCAGGTGACATTGCAGGCACGCCAGCCCAAGAATAACTTGTGCCCTGGTATTTTGGAAGCGGATTACCTTAATGCTTTGGATCAACTCCAGAACTACCTCAGTTGTCACCAGCATCTCTTCCTACTTTAAAGAGTAGCTTGTTCTATAAATAGAAGTGTTAGTTAGGCTTCATTTTCTCCCAGTTCCCTCAACTCCTTTTGTCCCCTGTGAGATGTCCACGGAGTGAGAGGGAGTGGGTGCTGATGGAGCAGCTGGCTGTGCTCGGGAAGGGTGCACAGCTCTGCTGGCATGAGGCTCATAAATTTAGGTCTCCCTTCTACCCAAGTTTTCACAAAACATGTAGGAACTTTATTAGACTTGGTACTTTCCCTCTTCCCTCTTCAAATGCTGCTGAAGTTAGACAGAAAATTCAGAAGTGTGTGAGATGGACAGGGTAGGTATGTCAGCCAGAGCCCTCATTTAATCTTTGTATTTAAAATACATCCTTGCATCCCAGGTGCCCTCTGACTTGCTTGCTGGTCGCCAGAGCTCTGCTGCTCTGTCTTCCTCAGCCTTTCTGGAATGGGCCAGCCCCTGCTTGGTGGGAAACAACCTTCTCTTTGTGGCTAAGGGCAGGCAGCCAGACCTCTGTCCTCCTCCTAGCAGGCCTCCCCTGCTGGGAGCCCAGCTCAGACCAAACCATGTAAACCACAGCTTGCTGTCAAAGTCAGAGCAGACAAATTAATTTATTCCCAAGGGAAAGAGTGTACTCTTTCCTGCCTGCGACAAACTATGTAAAATGTTCCTTCTCCCCCCTCCTCCCTCCCCACTTCCCATGCCTGTCCTGACCTGGTTGCTGGCTGTTAGGGGCCAGGTGTCTTCCTCAAGCATTCTTATTCTTACTTAAAAATGGAGTTTTGTATTTGGAAATGCATCAGAACCATCTTGTCAGATGAGACGAAGGGATTGTGGAGAGGGGTGCTCCAGAAGGAAAGAAAATACGTGTGCTTGGAGGGTAGGGTTGGAGGGGGATGACGGTAAGGTGATGAGATGGAGTGGTCTTGGGAGAGTGGAAGGCAGATGTAAGATTGGTAGGGCTTTAACACAATAGAGGTAAGTAGTTTGCAATAGCAGGGGCACTGAAGAAGGAACATTAAAAGCAGAGAATAAAGTCAACATTTATGTGAAGAAGTATAGCAGAAGAAGGAAGACTGGGGAATTTGAGAACAAATATATGGCAATCAGAAGGGCAATCAGTTAAGAAGGAAACATTCAGTGAAGTGGACAATTTAGAAACAGTTCAACTAGGCAAGGTAACCTCAAGAGGTCACAATTAATTAAAACAGCGTGGGTTAAATTATAATCTCAGTTAAGAAGATCAAGTATCAGATGGAAGCAGATCACTTGACTAAATTTGGGATCTAGTTTCAATGGCCTATATGAGGTATAAGAGGCTATGAAACTAATAGAAGAGGGCATTTTCATGCCGCAAGAGAGGAGGAATAGGAATAATTTTGTTCTAGAGAGAACTGTTAAAGTGGTGAGATTTCAAAGTAGAGTGATGAAATGTGGAGTACAGCCCACTCACTGCAGCTATCTCTGGTACCTGTCCTACTTAAGAGCTCTGGTAGGGAAAATGTCCATATGGTTAGCAATAAGACAGGAAAACAACATTTGTTGCTCTGTTTTTTTCATTCTGTGATTGCATGTTGCCAACCAGGCAATCCACAGACTTGGCATCCAGTGAACGTTGTTTGCTGAGGTTTGGACTGTCCTCTGGGACATAAGCAACTCATGCTTAGGGAGGATGAATTGCAGTGGGCAATTTTTTGATTTCTGGTATCTAAACTTGGGGTTGTTTATTATGGTTTTGTGGTGAGACTTTAAAACAAAGGCTCTCTTTGTTCTGTCTGGATGCCACTTGTAGCATTTCTGCTGAGATGACCTCTCACTTGCTATGCTAGTAGGGTTGTACACATAGTCGTCATTAAATTGACACATAGATAATGTGCATTTTGGAACAGAGACTCAAAGCTGTACTATGAGGATATTTAGCTACTCCAGAATTCCTTGGCCACCCGCACTTGGCTAGTTTCGGTTCCAGACTGTGAAACAGCTCTGGGAAGGTGAGTGATTTGTGCACGCTGACATGGAGCTTCTACACATCTCACTGTCAAATACCAGCACCTTCTCCAAACTGATCTCACTGGGGAGGAGGCAAAATGGAAAGCGGTTGAAATTCTGTGTCTCATGTATTCTCTTGCTCTGATTTTCATCTAGCTTCTGCCCCAAATATACTTGCTTTCCAGTTGATGTAAAAATACATCCTTTGGGGATCTGCAGGGCAGATTTGTGAGAAGTGTGCTGCATAATCAATTGATAATGGATTTTTATTACAGTGCATAAGAACACAGAAATGTCTTTAGTAGGACAGATTACCAGATGAAGTCTGTTTTGTTTCCTATCTCTGTTAAGGGCTGTTACAACCCAAACTGGCTAAAGTGAGGTGCAACAACACTAAACAATTGATTAAATGTTTTAAATTTATGGTAGACTCAACCTGAACTTGCAAAATGTAATGGTAGGCAGCCTGGGTTCTATTGAGATGTTTATAAGAGAGAGAGAGAGCACAAAAGAGATACGATGATGGGCACACATGTTGCTCCTTGGAGTTGTGCCTTTTATAATCTAGACCCTATCTCCCCATCATGCCAATTGTGCCCCTTGAGAACTGATCTAATAATTCATCATCTTCTGTGCAGGTGCTATTGTGGGGGTGGTCTCAAAGGGTGTTTCAGGTAATTGTGATCCCTTTCCTCAAATAAACTGTATGATCTCTGGTGTTACATATGTGATGCGACATCATGGTAGGCCTATTGGAACATAGAACATGCCCTCCATATCCAGCCTTAACCTTTTTCTTTGTGGTTTATGGTTGTTATGCAGACCCCACAACTTGTTTTGCTACAGTGTTTGAGACATCAACATACATTAACTCTTTCAGTCTTTCACAAGGGCTGGCACCAAACGTTGCAAAGTCATGCAATAGATAGGGATATGTAGTATACTCTCCCAAATAAATCAATAACTCACGTTCTTAGTTACAAGGCCTACCCTTTACTAACTGTGCAGAGCCTCGGGCGACATGATTTAGTGTGAGGTGTCCCTGCCCATGGCAGGGGGTTTGGAACTAAATGATCTTAAGGTCCTTTCCAACCCTAACTATTCTATGATTCTATTAACTTAGTTTAACACTTCCTTCAAAATTATTGTGAATTATAACAACCTTTCATATTCTGGGTGTGCACATAAACAATCAAACCCTTCCTAATCTGCATTGTGCTTAACTTAGGAGATGCAGGTGTTCTCAGAATGGTTAGTTCTTAAATATATATGCCTTATTCTTGGATTGCTGCTTAATCACTTCAAGAAATACATTTCATCTGGTATACCCTTTTTGTACTAATTTTCTTATTTTTCTGGTTTATTTTTAGATTGTAACATTGTAATAGAAAACAAAATGTCATCATCCTGTTGAAAACTAAATAGCTCATCTTCAGCCCTGTAGTAAACAGTTTAATTACTGTTCAGTGGAAACTGAATTATTGCTCTCTAAATCTGTTCAGTTTTCACTTCTGAAACATGATTCTTCTTTCTAAATAACTAGCTGCTTGAATTTATTGAGATGGCTAGCATAGACCAACTGAAGGGCATTCCTATGATAACTCTATCATTTGTCATGCATTCTTGAGCTGCAAGGTGAATTTTCAAGGAGTTTGACACCTAAGAAGCTGGCAGTAGGACTGCCCATTTGCTGAATGCTTTCCAGCTAGTTTCAGGCCTGAGAGCTCTGAATGTAATGAAAGAACCAGTCATAAGTGTCCCTAGAAAGCAAATACTGGGTTAATTTTGTGTAGGTCATATCCTGTGGGGGTGAGCAAGGAAGTCTCGTGCTGGTCATCAAGAGGAACATCTCTGCCTGACAGGAAATATTTCTGATGTTCACTCTGTAGCAGGAAGAAAACTCACAAACCCAGCAACTGGTTCATTGTGGAACCAGTCCGGTGCTACCCAGGCAAGCTGGGAAAGAAGGGGTCAGAGAGATCATCCTGGGTGACTGTCTCTTTGTGCCAGTAACTGTTTCTGCTCCATGCCTCTGCTCTGGGACCCTTCTTTTTGACAGGTAGGTATGCACAATGCTCATAAAGTGAGACATTTCCAGTCCAAACTTATGAGTTCAAGATCAATCAATAAATTACAGTTTGCTACTCTCCTTCCTCATTCCCCTTAGGATCTTGAATGGCAGTGTTTCATGGGCCAAGATTTCTATTCATCCCCAAACAGTGCTTCCTTGTTACTGATAGTAGATCCAGTGTAAACAGACCTATCAATACCTGTATCAAAAATTATCCCTGGCACACACCAGAAATCTCCCAAGTTGCTTGCATCACGCTGTGTTGCTTCCTGTAGATTTCAGGGCATTGTGAGTCTCCTAGTGGACCCAGAGACTGTGATCTAGACTTCCTTGAGTTGTTTAGAGGAGATTTCTGTTACTAGCACTACGCCTCACTCTTCTGGAACTGACAACAAACTGGAACTCATTCTTCTGGAACTGGGTATCTGGGTAACAGTAAACTCAGGTTACCGATCTCTTTGTAGGAGAGATGGGGAGTGGCTCAAGACCACCTGCAGCTGAAGGCGAAGAAGTAGAACATGAGAGGCACAAGGGAAACAGGAAGTACGTTCCACCCTTGGGCTGAAGTGTAATACTTGACAATGGTTAAAGCATGTATGCTGTCTTGAAGCAGTTTTTTTTTCCCATGGTGATGAGCTAGTGTGAGATGAAGGTTGAAGATCTAAGTAGATACACTACACTTCAGCTTGCTGCTTGTTTGCTGTGGAGAAGGGCCCTGGTTGTTGGAGCACCAGCTATGCAGACTTTACATAATTCTGTAGGAGCAGTACAGCTCCTCTTCCCTATTGAGTCGCACCACATGTACACAGTAGCACGATTGTGAGTTTTATGTTTTGTTTGTAACTCCTGGTTTAGAAATTCCCCTCTTGGGCTCTTTTCAGGATCTATTTCCAATATTTTTTATTATTAAATGTCTTCGTATTACGGACACTGTGTGAAAACTAGAGCGTGGCAGCTAATTAAGTGTAGGATTTCAACAGTTGTCAAGAATCATCTGTGATGTGTGCGGCTGTATATGTCAAATGCTTGAGGTTTCACATTCATTTAGAATTTCATAATGTTACACTGTACATAATTATTGTAGGCATCAAAACGTAGCGTGCTTTCTATTGCTGTTGTGTGCTAGGCACCTATTTGTATATTTTTATATATGATTTTTTTTATATATATTTATATGTGTTGTATACCAGTTTACTTATTTGCTATCTTAACACTAACAAATCCTGTAACTGGATTTTTGGGACTAAAGAAGTTTAAGAAGGGTGGAAAGCTTTAAACCAGTGGAGCAGAAGCAGGAGGGAAGCAAAACACCAGGCTTGAGTTCTGACACGAACTTTTCCTGTAGCTTTAGGGAGGCTGTTTTGCAGCATTGGGATCCGAGGGTTTCCCAAAAACGCCCTCTCAGTGCGCGTGCCTGTGCCGAGGAGGTGTGAATGTAGAGCTGGGGGAAGGTCCAGCAGATGGCACAGGCAGGAGAGGTAGATGGGAAATAAACATCTTGGCAAAGTTAGGTAGGAGTCATAGCATGTGGCAATCTGCAGTTTTATGTTTGACAGGCTTTTAGGAATTCTTTTCTTGCATTTAGTGTTAACCTGTTAAAGACCACCAGGTTGGACAGTGGTGAAGTTGGATACATTGCTTTCTTCACCAGGACTTCATGCCTATAAAAGCTTAGTACGTCAATCACATTTATCCCCAAGGAAGCTGTTTGATTGCTCTGGATAATGGGGTTTGAGCATTCCTGACTTATTCCCAACAGGACAGAGCATAGCGCAAGAAACTACTTAGATTAGGGTCGACTCAAGCATGGCTTCTGTCTCCTCCTCACTTCTTTTTTACTGCCAAGCAACTGTGCTGTTTCTACTTCTGCTGCTGTTTCTATGCCTGTTTAGGCAACCTTCCCACCTCTAGGTCCCCCAAATCAAACCCAAACCATTAAACATTGTGGTTTATTGTGAAACTTTTGTACTAGTGGTGAGTGCTGCCAAATACCAGTTGTTTAATGTTAATGGCAAAATAGCATGCAATGAATTGGAAGCTGGAGTTGTAAATATGTGATGACCTTGCTGGTTGAAGCAGTTTCGATTATTGGAGTGTTTCAGAGCCCTTAAAAGACACAATGGTGTGCCTGTGAAATTCTGGAAGCTTTGGAAATGTGAGTTTTGGAAACTGTGCTTTCAGCTCCATGTGAATCTTTGTCCTGAAAGGCCAGGTTAATGCTCTCTGATTATACTTGCAGATTCTTTCTAGCTGATTTGGGGAAGTGTTCAGTGAAATCCCGTCAACGTTTCTTATGGTGTGGAATAGCTCAGATGGTAAGTCTCTCAATGTCCTTTGAAAGCAGAAATTGACTAATAGAAATACAGAATACATACTTAATGGAAAAGAGAATGTTTAGGTTCTGGCTACTTGTTTGACCCATGAAATTCCAGATGTTTTATACATCCTGGAATCAAGGTGTATAGTTGTGGTGGTGAACAGTGAATTGGTGCTGTGACTATAGCCAAAGGGACTTGGCTCAGGTTATGTTGTCACTAAAGGAGGAGCATGACTCAGAAATATGATGATGTGGGTAGAAAGTGAGGAAATGTCTGCTGGACTCTTCCACATGTCCTGTTGGTAGCTAGGTTACTTTGCAGTGAGGATTGGTTACAGTGGAGGCCTGAGCACATTTTAAGTAATTGCAAGAGATGTTTTACATAGCTGTCTGTATGTTGGCAGCACTCTTGAGAGCAAATGGCAAAAGGGTACTTCTGCATCAGCATTTTATCCTTTATAATGAGGTGCTAGAGGGAGTAAGGTATACAGCAGTTTTTATTGCTGAGATATGTTTAGAAAGAAAAATAAAACCCATCACTTTCCTGTGAATGTGTTCATATTTTCTAGGCCAGTAGGTAAGCAACAAATTTTAATGATGTACCTATGGGTATAGCAGGTTGAGGTTCATCACGCTTACTTTATCTAAAAGTTAAAATTCTCTGTTAGTACTCCTTAATACAGTTTCCTCCTGCTATAAGTAATGAATAGGCAGAGGTACTCGCAGACACTGACAGCCTTCTTTTGCCTTAGGTAGCTGCAATAGGGTAAGGTAAGTGTCCCTCTGTTGATGGGAAAGTCTAGATGAGCAACATAAAATAGATGCCTAACTGTGGTGGCTGGGCTTTGGGGGTATGAGTGTTTTAGGAAGAGTATAGAGACCTGAAGCTCTCTTACATGAGTGCAACAAGGAGTTTCAACCCCTAAGAGCTCCTGCATCGTGAATCAATTATTACGACGCATAGCTGTCACTCAGCCACTGATGATGAAAGTAGGAGAGCTGCAATAAGAAATCCTGTGGTCCAGCAACTTAGCATTTGTGTCTACGTCTGCTTAATCATACAACTTCTGCAGTGTACGCAGGTGATCATCAATAAGCTTGATTTTTTTTTTTAAATTTTTTTTTATTTTCAAGTTTTTTGCTGGGCCCACAAGAGAGAAAGCTGTGAAGACTGAGAAGGTACATTGCCTCTTGTTTCTGGGACAGGTATTTGGAGATGACTGGTGAAAGCATCTCAGCTGACCTTCCCTATAAGAGCAGACACATTTCAACCCAGACCTGATGAGATCCTTTCTGATTTCAGGAATTCTGGCTGTCATGGGTTCAGCAGCAGCAGTCATTTTTCTTTAAGCAGTAGCTGGTGAGCACTGTGTTTTGAATTTTTGGCTTGGGAACAGTGCTGAT